>JAAEAF010007141.1:0-20320 GCA_011037195.1 Triatoma infestans
TGCACCTAGGCAGTCCCACACCAGCCTTGAGCTGATCTCCCACGAGTTAATTGCCCGCAGAGCAGCCTGGCTATCCGAATAAATGACGACTCTGGAGTTATACACTCCCCGTCTTCTTATTTCGGCGGCGCAGAGAATAATCGCGACTAGCTCCGCCTGAAAGACCGTAGCTAGCCTTCCCAGGCTCACCGAGATATTACATCTCGAGTGAGCCCCGTACACGCCGGCTCCCACTCCATCTTCCATCTTGGACCCGTCCGTGTACCACATAGATTCGCCTGTAATTGGCGGCCCATTCTTCCATGCCCCTCTGTCTAATATCAAGACTTTGAAGGGTTTTTGGAAGTCATACCTAGGAGTCATCATATCCATAGGCAGGCCCAAAATCGGGTCCGCCTCCAGCTCCTCCCATAGGTCTTGATGCTTCCCAGTGTGCCTGGGATAAATGGGCGCTTGTCCCTGTTGTAGTCGTGCCACAACTGCTCTTGCAACGCCTTGGACGTAAATGTGGAGTGGTGGAAGGTTTAACAGGACCTCCAAGGCCGCAGTGGGGGGAGTCATCATAGCACCCGTCGTACTCAAGCAGGCCAGCCTTTGAATACTTCCGAGCGCTCCCGACCCACCCATTTGCAAGGTCTTTGTCCACCACACCACCGCCCCATGGGTTACCATTGGTCTCACCACGCAGGTATAAATCCACAGAGCCATCTTCGGGTTTAATCCCCAACTTTTACCGCATAGCCTCCTGCACCTACCCATGGCGATTTTGGCTTTGTGTGCGGTAATGTTAATGTGAGAGTTCCATGTCAGCCTTCGGTCAAAAATGACACCCAGATATTTGGCCTCCATGGCAAAGCGGATCGCGACCCTTCCGAACATTGGCTGTTGTAAGCCTTGTAAATTTCTCTTCCTCGTAAAAGGAACCACTTGAGTTTTGTGGGAATTGATGGAGAGACCCTCCGCTCTACACCATTTGTTCACAATATTGAGCGCCCCCTGAGTGCGCTCCGAGACAGTTGCCACGAACCGTCCCCTCACCACGATTGCCAGATCGTCCGCGAACCCAAGGCAGTGAAAGCCTTCCGCGGTTAATTTGGTCAGGATATCATCGGCTAATAACGTCCACAGCAATGGCGACAAAACGCCTCCCTGCGGACAGCCTCTGCTTGCCCTGGCCACAAGAGATGAATTGTCTATGGTGGCTATGTTAGTCCTTCCCAATAGACTAGTCCTTATCCACTGAACTATCGTAGGGGGCGTGCCCCTTCTTGTCAGTGCACCAACAAGAGACTCTGAGGACACATTATTGAAGGCGCCCTCTATATCCAAAAAGGTGACTACCGCAATTTCCTTGTCGTCAAGCGACTTTTGGAGTAATGGCAAAAACTAACCTCCGAATTGAAAAAAAAAGTTAGTCAGCTCAATGCAGAATCGTTTGAGAGAAGTAATACGAAACAAAAGTGGCCCCACCAGTTTATTAAAATAAATAAATTTGGAAACATAAAAATATTGTGTCCAGAGACATTTTTTGCTCTCAATTTTGAAGCCATTACTGATCTTATCAACTAATGTACTAAAATTAATTACTTCATTTTTATTGTTAAATGGAAAGTAAAATTCATTATAAACTATATAAAAATAACGTCTTCTTCATTTAAAAAAAAAAAATCCCAATATTTATTTATTTATTTCATTAAATAATTTATACACTGGTGTACAGAGACTTTTTTTACTGAGAGTATGTCACACATAGTGAAGAGCAAACGAGATGTCTGAACTGTCAAGAGAAGTAACTGACCAAAACACTGACGGATAATATGCTCGTGGTCAGCGAGGAATGGCAGTGAAAATGGTAAATGGTGAAAATGATAATACAATAAAACTTAAATGTCAGTGTTTGTCAATTGCAAGTTGGCAGTGTACACTGACTAGTCTTTACATGCAACTGACTGCACTGGCATCCAAAAATACTGACTGCCCGTGTAAATGCACTTATAAATAAGGTGACCAGATTTTACACATGGTAAAGCAGGGCACCATTCACAAAAATTTTCATAGAATGCAAAAATAGTATTGTAATATTTTTTCTATAATTTCAACATAAGTACAATTTTTTACAAATATAATACATTAAAAAAAATTACTTGTAGTATTATTTTATTATTGTTGGGCATATTTCTCATTTGAGTTAATTTTTTTTTAGAAGAGTGCTGTCATTATTTAAAAGGTCATGAAATTATATTTCACATATAAAATAGCTTTCAAAGTCTCAACACTTAATAGTGATTTTTCTAATGTCCACACTTAATTTTACCGTAGAATTAACGCCATTCAGTCGCAGCATTAGTTCTTGGTAAGGACAGCGTGTATTCCATAATTTTTAGTGCATTACTGTATGGAATATTTTATTTATTTATTGCTCTTAAGGTACATGCCTTTTAGCAAGGAGTTGGGTACAAAACAATACATAAAAAGTAACATAACTCAAAAAGATAATACATTAGTGCTTCAATGAAAATAAAGAAACTTAAAAGTTATTAATAAAGTAAGTAACTAATAAATCATGTGGATATAATTAAAATAATAACACTTTTTCTTTGTTCTTGCTTTTTTTTTTTTTTAATAATTAAGATTACAGCTTTGATTTGAAATCTTTAACAAAAATTATTTATTCATTAAGCGCAAAAGATCTTAGCTTCATGGCGCCAGCAATGTAATAAAATATATTATTTAGTTTTTGATGACTATCTACTCGCAATATATTAATTAAGGGGTCACATTGTTCATCTCCACTGTTTATATATTTACAAATATAATGTTTCCTTAATGGTGAGTAAATAGGGAAATTAAAAGGATGTGCTCCAGCGTCTCCAGCCCCCGCGTGTTGCAGATCGTACAGAATGATTTAGTATCAATAGAATAAGAGTGGTCATTTATAAAAAACCTGATTTTATCAGTCCCGCTAAGGCGCAATTGCAGTATGACTCGGACTTTCTGATTGGGAGCATGCAGTTCGAGGTAGTCTTCACCGGATCCCAGACCGCTAACACATCTAAATAGAGTATTAAAATTAGAGTTACAAACTCTCTCAATGTCACACGAAAGACTATTTATAGCCCAACGCTCCAACAGTGCTCTTGATTCTGAAACCAGATATCCTCCGCACCTATTTTGACCAACATTAAGTGTAATTGCGAAGCCCAATTGTAATCTAACACGTTGCTCTCAAATGAATCCGCGTTCTTTAACTTCAAATAGGCTTTCCTTGGGTAGCGGTCCGGCTCCATGTTAAGTAACTTGATCCACCAGTTAATTGCTTTTTTGAAAATAATGTTACTCAATTTCTGCATTCCGAATTCAACTCGAATGAAATAAATTGGGGGTATTACGTGGGAGAAAATATAAGTTTTTTTAAAAACTGTGTTAAAACGACTTCAATCTTTTCGATATAGCGAAGTGCCCAGACTTCAGCCGCGTACAGGAGGACAGAAGATATCATAGACTAGAATAGGCGAGAAATCGCATCCCATGAAGTGCATTTTGATTTATAAATGATGTTTCTGAGTCTACCTGAAGCCAGCTGTGCCCTACTAACAAAGATATCCACAGCTTTAATATATTTGACTGAAGAAGCAAAAGGAACTTCCAAATAAACATAATCGCTACAATCGCTGATAACCTCATTCTTCCATTTTAAAAGTTTAATTGTATGGAACATCTCAACAATTATTTGTTATTATTAAAGTTTAACATTATAAAATTAACGAAAATAATATAAAACTTATATCCTGGCGAAATAGCCACATGGTCGCCGAAAATTGTATATTCCCTTCCCGTTCTCCCACAGTTCCCTAGCTTGTCGTATATTCTCTCAAAAAATCGGGAATCTTTTAAAACGCTCCGGGACGCGGGGCAAATTGTTTAAAAGTGAGACGTCTAGACACATTGACTTATAGGAGAAAGTCGTGTCAGAGTTTCACATGAGCTTTCCTTCTTTCTTTTTTATCAGTTTTCTACGATAAAAATACCAAGGAGCTTGTTTGAACTTCATATAACAACTTCACATAGACATCATTTCTTTTTGAAACTTATTATTTTTGTGAAGTTAGATGTAAGGTGAAGTGAGTAGCTGGGAAGGTAGTTTAAAAGAAAATTTGTCTATTATAATTCAGTAAATTGTCGTAAGAGGATGTCATGTTAGCAGGGATTGAAATCAGAACATTTTTACTTTCTCTTACTCCTAGTAAGAGGAAGTATTGTAATCGTGTCCAATTTTCGATATCGAGTTTTCACCGGATCCGTTGTGAGGTCCCCTGAGTCCAAGAAAGTGGTTTTTAGCAAATGGTCTGTGTGTGTGTGTATGTATGTATGTGAACAGCATAGCTCAAAAACGAAAAACCGTAGAAAGTTGAAACTTGATATTCCGTCTAGGTATCACCATGGCATCTGACAGTGAGTCACCTGTCAATCTTCCTCAACCGGAAATACCACTTTACTTATTGTTTTTGTTACGTTTTTGCAATTTTCTCAAAAATGCCTCCAACGATTTTCTTCAAACTTGGTATATCATCTAAACATACAAAGAGCTACAACTTTTATTTGAAACATTTCTCTGGGAAAATTCATTTAAGGCCACTTATGGGGGAGGGTGGGGTTCGATATTCGGTTTTCATTGGGTATTGGATTAGGTTTCCATCTACAGTGCAATTTCAGTGTATTAGACAATTCTCACATCTAAATAATCAGATTTAACTATGTTGTTGAAATTCCGAGCTTGAAACAATTATGATAACCGTAAGTGCGTTTACTTTACCACTTCACTTAATGATTTATTCTCTTTGTTGCATTGTTCTCACAACTGGCTCCGACGATTTCCTTCACGCTACCAATATAAACTCGCCATGCAAACATCTACAACTTTTGTTTAATGTTTGTTTTGTTGTTTGTTGTTGTCGTTTTGTCTCTGGCAACATTCTTCAAATGACGCTTTTAGGGGAGGCCTGGGCTTATTTTTTCCTCTAAAGTGCTCTCACAGTTGATTATACCATTCTAGCATCCAGCCATAATTACATAGCACTACATCGGTGGCTGAACTTCCGAGTTTCAAGACAATTAGTAAACCGGACGTGTGCCTTTACTAAACAGAGCAGTTTTTCCCGCTTTCGACGGATTTCATTACATTTGATACACAAACTATAAAATTTGTCAATTATAATTTTGAGAACTGGAGTAAGAGAAAGTTGCGTGAGTGTTTCACACCAGCTTTTTTGATTTATATTAAATTGGACTTTTATTTTCTAGTCAATCAAAAATCATGGGGGTTATTTTTGAGACAAAATAAATCGTTTATTCCATGAGCGGGAAACTTTTTCACTCAGAAATAAAACTCAATTTCATATACTGACAAAAAAAAACGAAATTATTCAGTGTCAAAGTGGACATATCTTCCGAGCAATTTTACATGAGATAAACATGGTCAGATTTTCCAGTTCGATGCGTTTTTACCTAATTTTTCATTGAAAACAAAATTTAAATGAGCAGATTCATATATCTGCACCCAAATCTTTATTATATTCTTAAAGAAATTTATTGAACATGTAGAAATAAAAAAACAAATTAAAAATTCTATTTTTCGAATGGATAAATTCAAATTAAAAGTTTTTAATGAATTTACAAAATTTAATTCCCATGTTTTCTTCCCCATGGAGAAAAAAATTTATCATCCTTTCGTTTCTCTAAAAATACCTATTATTGAAGAATACATAATTTATTAACTAAATAAAATAAACTAAAGAAGAATTTCATTTCAAAAACAGTAATCTACTCTAAATGTGTAGACGATAGTCTGCCTGTACCAGAGGTCTATCAATTTGAATTATTGTATTCGATATAAATTTATCTACTGTTTGTTTACAATCGCGTAGTCCAATAGTAAAAACATACCGATTATCAGGCATGATTTTTATATTTTTTTTAAATGAAAATCACAAGATAACTCTTATTTCTGAGCAAAACACAATTTTCTCAAAGGGTGATAATTAATTTTTGTTGAAATAAGATAAAAGAATGACTTTAGCCGAAAGTGTGATTATAAGTATCTTGATTTTTTTTTTTAAGAGAAAGCTTTATGAGCTGACATCAAAATTTTTCTTTTATAATTTATAAATTAGGCTGTTTCAACGCCAAAAATTTTATATAAATTCAGCCTTTATAAATTTAAAAGCAAATGGTTAAAGTTCACTAATATCTGTTGCAATGTTAAACCTTTATTTTTAGTGTTAAATGTTAAATTTTTTAAATTTTACTCGTAGTAATAAAATACTAAAAGCCAGCCTAACAGCAATATCTATTGTTTGTTATTTCTCTTAAAACAAAATTCGTTATCTATTTATAGTTGACAATGTAAACGTATTATTTAACCACAATCTATTTATACTTTTGGCCTTGAAATTTTATAATCTGCCAATAATTTTTTTGAACAATGAAATCTAGTTAAATAACTAACTATTAAGTCAAAATTTCCTATTGTACTTCTCTGTTTTTACTTTCTCTAACCAGAGTTGCGTGCGATCTTATACAAATTTTCGAAATTGAGTTAGAGGGTTCCTGAGTCCGAATGTCTTTTTCATTCATTACCTGTATGGTCAAAAAAAAGAAGGAAAATCTAAGACAGCTGTAACATTTTCGTTTTTGGTGTTACCTTGGAAACAAACGTAACATATTTTAATCTTGGAATGTTCATTAAACGTTTAGTTGTCCGTAATATTATTTTATATGTTATAAAATAAAACACAAAGCATTTACTTTCAGCATGTAGGAAAATCATGAATAGGATAAATCATGTAGGATCGATAAAATGAAAAATCGATAGAATGGAGGAGGTTATTCAGATTATGAGAGAACGAGTATCTTGTATGTACTGTATAATGAGTATCCACTTTTTTATGTGCAGTGTGCAAACATTTGTTTTATTATTAAAGTAGCTTCATTGCCATGGTTTTGTTATTCGTTAACTTATGCATAAAACTGATCAATCTTTGTGTTAATTCTAAATAAATCTAAATGCGTTAATTTTCGTTTCTTAATTGTGTGTTTGTGTTTTGTTCCTTGAAAGTTAGAAAAAGGCAACAAGTAGCATTTTTAATTTCACTTATTGGAAATTACAATAAAAGAAGTATTGAAATCGTATCAAATTTTGGGATATGGATTTTACACCGGAAATACATGTTATGGTGCCACCTGAGGCAATCAAAAGTGATTACTTTACAGTTAGCATACTAAGTATAATAATAAACTCATATTATTCTCCAAAATTGCACATCTGATTAAAAGATTTGCTTCAAATTTATGGGATCTAGTAATGCTTTTAATTTTAGGTTATAGCACCGTCAATACTATTGTAGTATAATTTTACAAAGAAGTTTTACGTTGCAGACCTCCCAATGCTTATCTGGAAAAAAGTGAAGGAGCATCTACATAGTATGGAAGCAAGGTTTAAAGAAAAGCGTTGGAATTATTTTTGAAAAAAATCGTAATTAACTGAAAACAATTTATCAAATCACTGTACCGGTTGCTGGATTATGACCAAATCTTTCGCGTCAAACCACCAGATGCGGTGGTTTTGAGGCAAATTTGTCAATTTTATAACTATACCCGACTTTCTCTTTGTACAAATTATAATTAGTTTTAATAATTGACTAATTTTCTTCAAACATATAATTCTTAATAGTTGTTTACTGGCTTTCAATGTATAAGGATCTTATAAAACGGCCTTTTTTCAGGAAAACATCCCTCCCTCTCTCCCTCTCTGAAATTCCGTTTAAAATAACTTTCTCTGAAAAAGTTTCAAATCAAAGTAACAGGTCTCTCTCTGAATATTCAAGTTAGTGCCCTAAGTTTAATAAAGCCAGTAGGTGTCTTTTTGGGGAAAGTCGCTACAAACAACCTTCAGTAAAGTTGCACACACTTCCTGTGGACCAATTTTCTTTGAAGTCAGAATTTTGAATATTACATCTCATTGTAATTAATATTGTTGTTGATCAGGGATTCCCAACGGAGTTCATGTTGGCCCTTTGGGGTCGATAAAATTCAATTGGTGGTTTATTATGGTCGAATGAAAAAAAAAAATAATTCTGTTTTTATATTTTATTTAATTTTTATAGAAATAATAAAAACTGGTATGATCATGGACCCTAAATCAGTGGATGAATTCACTTTTGGTCGAAATAGTATTTTAGTAATATATGTTCGAAAATGTAACCACCAGAATAGAAGAAATGGCAGAGGAATTTCTTACAGCGGAGCAGTATAAACCAACACAACAAGTGAACATATATTTTTTTGTTTTTGAAATAGTTTTTACAAAATGAAATTTCTATAATTAATATTAATACTGCATCTTTTGAGGTCGCACGAGCAATAGGAAAATATAGAGGCTTTTCTTAAAAAAAAAAGTTCCCGTTATTCCAACAGTGCATTGTGTTTAGCAGCATCACTTAATTGCCAGAAATTTGGAAGAAAGTATTCATTATATTTTGCAATTGTGCATTAAAGCAATAAACACAATGAAAATAAATCTTTGAATGATCGTCTTTTTGCGCAATTATGCTCAAGTAATGATGAAGTTTATAATAAATTTGCTTTTGCAGCGTTTCATTGAAATGCAGGTGATCACTGAATACGAAAAACGCTTTTAGCAAATGATCTGTATGTGTGTTAACAGAATATCTCAAAAAAAGTAAAGTCGGAATAAGTTCAAACTTTATATTCCGTTAATGCATCAGACATGGATTTCGGAATCAACCGGCAGAGCGACTTTACTGAATGATTTTTTTTTTTTCAGGTTTTCATGATTTTGTCGAAGGTGATCCCATCGACTTAAAGGTTTAAACACCAAGTATAATATATGGTTTTACCACCTTCATAATATTAATACACATTAGAAACAGTGAATGACATTCCAAATTTGAAAAATTAGTTATTCAGAAGTTCGGATTTTACAGAATATGTTCTTGAGTTTTTGGAATTTTATCAAAAACAGTTACAACGATTTTCTAAAAATCTTGGAATGCTTTCGCCATAGATAGAAACTTATCACTTTTACGGATAAATTGATTTAAGAGCGAATCTGTCAGGTAGAGTTTAAATTTAAGTTTGCACATGCTATGTGGGTTTTATCCGCATAGGCTACTCAAGTATACAAGTTAAATCCCCACCATAATTTTTATGGCCACCCAAGTAAACATCATAACGTTGGAATTTTAAAGAAAATTTCTTGATTCAATTGTATTAATCAAAAGTCGCGTGAGTGTTTCACACCAGATTTTTAAACAATGCAGTAAAGAAAGTGTAACCCTCTCATATTTAAATAAAAAATATTTTCAATCAGAAAGTATTTCTAGCAATCCATTCTACTGATCCGAAAATCTAAACATTTTCATTTACTTATAAATTTTATTACTATTCATCTATTTTAAATTGTAGTGATAACAAAAAAAATTATATTAATTATCTCGGCGATAAGGCGCCCCCTCATTGATGATGAGGCGTCTTTGTTTGGTGCACAATCTGCACACCCACACGCGGTGACCCCCTAGTGGGAGATTCTGAACTAACAAAACATTTTTGAGGAAAGCAAGATTTTCTAGCTACTTTCTTAATGTCCATTATATTCAATGTATTCGGAAAATATTTTAGATAAAGTAATGAGTAATATTTTAGATATATATTTATGTTTAGTTAGTTGGCCGAGATGTGAAGTAATGAAACTTATGTTAGAGTGGTCACACTGATTCTTTTGGCTCTAATTTGGTTGCGACCATTGTCATTGACACTGTGTTCTTCACTCCTTTTTGGTATATATCTATAGGTGTATTGATATAATTATTTAAACTTCATTTTGTTTATTTCAAAGATATCTGTAAATTTTGTGAGTGATATTTTGATTTATTATTTGAAAATAATGAAGTCGCACATCCAATAAACCGATATTGTAAAAGCTTGAAATTGAATACGAAAAATGTTTTTAGCAAATGATCTGTATGTGTGTTAACAGAATATCTCAAAAAAATGTAAAGTCGGAATATCGGCAACATATTAATATTATCCAAAAAACGCTAACGTTGCCTCTTCATAAAAAGATTTTTCTCCCTCCCCCAAAAAATATATCAAATACAAAATAAATAGAGCTAAATGTATGCGGTATGTATACGAAGCAAAATCGTTGGAACCGTTTTCGCAAAAAAAAATTGAAAATCTGAAAATTGAAAAGCCCGAGAAAATAAAATCAGTCCACTTATTTTCGAGTTAGACCGCCGGTATTCTTTCGAGAATACTCTGCTGGTATGGGGGCACAAGGGGGGCGGAGCCCTCTGGGAATGACATTACTGAAGGTCCATAAAATATTTAAAAAAAAAAATTAACAGTTCCCACTATGTTTTATGCACTGATTGAAAATTTAAAAAAATGTTTTGCCTTTTTATTTCCATATAAAAAGGGGCTTGAGGAAAAAACACAAAATATATTACTTTTTTGTTAAATTTTCAGTTTATAAATCATAGTTGGAGTTTACTTCTATAGGCGATTCTTTGTAAAGGGAGCATTACTATTTTACTACATTGAAGGGTTAGACACATAACTAGAGTTTTCTCTATTCAGTGGAGATGTATTTCCTATTAATTGATTTTGACCAAAACGTGTATCCGGCTTCTAGTAATATGTAAATGAAATATCAAGTTTAAACTTGCTGCAATTTTCCGAATTGAATTATGCTGGCCATACCATCCACAAACGAGCAAATTAAAATTTTTCGAACTCATGGGACTTAAACATGAAACGATTATAATATTTACTCTTACTGGCAATAAGAGATAGTAATAAAATAACAATATTGTTACTTAAAGTATCATATTAATTTTGTAATGTACCATATACTTATAGAAATTCATGAAAATGATGAAAAGTGATAACACGAATTGACATAACAAGCCGACTGACAGACAAAATTAAAGTAGTATTTAATTAGAATTTTAACACACATACATGATTCTATAGAATTCTTCCACATTCTCCTTTTAATTTTTTTGAAAATTTCCAATTTAAGGAAATAATTTTAATAATTCTTTAAAAATTAAGAAAACTAGTTTATTTTTATTTTGTTTACAAAATTTCAAATTCAGATGAGTTGGAATTTTATAAAATACTAGCATTTGTTTAAATAATACAGTTATCATTAGTTACAAAAAATAAATTATAATAAAATAGTGCAAAGTAATATTTTAATTTTGAAATATAATAAATAATGGTATAGATATAATTGTTTAACTTATTATTTTATACAATACAAAGTTTTTCAATTATTGAATCTTTACAAATTTAATCATAATGTCTGACAGTGTTATGTTATAACAAAGGTTAAAGTCTATAAAAGATGGGTTAGGTGGATTTTGTATATAATTCAGTTGCTTATTGGATTGCCTGCAGAAAAGCACGCTCTAGCTAGGCCTCCGCGCTTCTGTAGATAAACCCAAGGACCATTTAGGCTTATCTCCTTTTAGTTAATGTGAATAGCGCTTAATTATTATTATTCATAAATAATAAGCGCAAAAATGACGACCGGAGAAGAAATTAAGCGTATGTATTATTATGTTTTACTTATAATTTTTTAGTGATTTTTGATTGGAAATATTGTTAATGCATTTTGATTTATAGCTAACTTTTTTACTGTTTTTGTGGACCAATTATAAAAAATATTTCTATTTTAATTCTAAGTTTCATTATCACCAATTGTTTCTGCTGGACCTTTGAATTTTGAACAATTGGACCTTGCTAAACTTGTAACAAAAACTTATTGAAGACAAAAACTCGTGCTTAATTACATTATCGAATTTTACAATTTATTCATTTTGGTTAAATCGTAACGAAGGGTTGCCATTATTCGGATTTTTTTTTTTTTACAGTTTATATACTGCACGAAAATACTTGAAAAAAAATTTCCCATTTTCTTTCAAGCTGCTCAAGGAATAATAGAAAGATAGACAAAATTTGCCAAAAATCATATGGTGTAAAATAACTTAAAAATGTTTTTAAAAGATGAAAATCGTGTTTGTAAAATGATATCATATGAGACAAATTTGTATAAGAACATAATCATAATTAGCTTTAATTCTAAAAACCGTTATGAAAGTTAACAATTATTTAATAAAATAAAACTGATATTTTATTAAATAAAATAAATTCATTAGGTTGAACTTTAATTTCACATTACGGCTGAAATTCTAATACGGAATTGATTAGTTACTAATATAATTTTAAACTATTGGCTACCATTATTATCTTCTCAAACTAAGAAAATAATTCACAGTAAATTCCAAGATAGTAGGTAGTAAATTCAGATAGTTTTCAAAAAAATAGTTTATGAAATTCATCACTACTGTTCTAAGTATTCTCTAGTTCATTATTTCACCAAGCTGATTTTCCAAAAATTGTACCCAACCGAAATTAAGCTTTAAAAAAAAAAGTCAGAATAATGGAATCGAATTTCCTCAAGTTGATTGCTAATCGGGTATTAGGTCTATGGTTTTTCTTTAAACTTACAATTATGTAATCAAAAGATTCGGAATTTGATTCTAAGTTTAAAATTAAAATTTTTGTAATCATACTAAGTGCACTGGGCTATACATATATCTATATATAAGATAGAATTTTCCTTAACATGTATGTCATATCACAATTACCTTCTGAGCAGGAAATGGAAATTATACAATTAATTGTAACATATGTACATAGTTAAGTTTAATGAAATATTTTCAATTTCTAAATTTAGATAATTTCATTACAATGCCCTTTTAGATTCAAAGTTCTTCCGGCAGTGTCCTGTTATCAACCCATTCATAATGCCCAGTTCACTTAGATTTAGGATACACAAACTTAATACATTTTTTTATTTTAAAAAAGGCTTTCCAAAAAAAAAAAATTACAAACTATATTTTATAATAGACAAATATACAAAACTTATTACAATGATTGAGCATTGTTAATGATCGTAAACCTTCATTGTAACCTTTCTATAATCTTTCAACTCGCGCCCACTAGTCAACAACGTGTACGACACATTTCTGTAAGTCATATTAAGGAAGTATTATAATTTTAATAATATTTCCCGTTAATAAATTCACAAATATCTCGAGATCTGATGTTTCAATAATTCTCTATGATGTCACCTGCAAATTTGTCTAGGTTGTGACTAAATAGTCCACTTTATTAGAAGCCTTATTAGGTAAGATGGTGAAATTTCATTAATGATTGCAATAATAGTTAATAATTATTAGATATATTGTGCAATGTTAGTATTATTAAAATAAGATTTTGAGTAATGTAATACACTAACCTCATTGGATTAACCTAATTTTTACACTTAGCTATTTAGTCATTTTATAGGATATTGAACATTTAGCATTTATCACAGCTTCTCATTGACATTTTTTTTATATGCTTGCAATAATAAATTCATTAAGCTTTTTCCGACAGCTAATGCGGTCCCGCCTGTGCAAGATATACCAGCCCCAGCCAAGATGACATCCGTACCTCAATCTGATCAAGGGCAGGAGATGAATAAAATGAGTATTCGTCATGCCACTTGGTCCAAATTAGAGTCATCAGATTTGGTCCTTTTTCCTCGCCCTTGCAAATATAGGATTCCAAGATTTAAAGGTGAAAATGAGGCGGTTGAACGACTTGCACAGTTGGACATTTTTAAAAATGCCAAAGTAGTAAAAGTTAACCTTGACAAAGCCCATGAACGTCTCCGCTTAGAAGTAATCCAAGTAAGTACACACCTGGAGAAATATATTTCTTTTCATAATATAATAATGAATACTGAAAATTTAGACGCAGTTTCTTCTTCACTATTATATGCTTCTTTTTTTTTTAGTCTGGTAAAGAACTTGTTGCTGGAACTCCTGGCTTGCGAGAAGCAGTATTCTTACTTCTTCGTCCACCCGCAGAGCCCAGTAAAATTGCTTATAAAATGGCTGCATCAAGGATTGGTATACACTACTTAGGGACCGCTTTAGACTTTTCCTCAGATACAAAGGCGGATTTAGTTATTGTCGGTTCTGTCGCTGTTGACAAGAAAGGTAAATAACTTAGCTTTCTTTAAATTTTGTTAAGTCGTCATTATTGCTCATTATTTTTAAATTTTCTTTCAAATCTACAAAGTTTAAGATGTTGGCCCAGCTATTAGTAAATAACTTGTTAAAATGATTAAAAGACTAACTTTTATCTAACAAGCAAAAACAAATGTTTTACAGGTCACAGGATTGGAAAAGGTGAAGGATTTTCTGATCTGGAATATGCATTATTATCTAAATTAGGAGCAATTGCACCTAATGCAATAATTGCCACTCTTGTCCATGATGTACAGGTAATATAAAATGGTTCTTCTTACATTTATATTACATAGAATTCCTATTTTGTTAGTTAAACTTGAAGCTCTGCCTTCCTTGTTTTGATCTGTGATCAAAAATAAATTCAAAAGTTTGTTTCAATTCAAAATTTGTTTTCTTTATACATTGTATGGTGCACTATTGAAGATATGTGTCCAATTCTATTCTATAGATCCCATTCACGAGACGTTTGGGGAACAAATAAAATTGTTTGTTATTAACATTTTCTGACCCAAAACTTCGACAATTTTTGAAATAATATATTATTGACTAATGATCAGTAATTTGAGAAATGTTTTCCTATATCCTATATCATTTGGATTTAATTCAAACTGTACTTAATCAAACGTTACTTTTGTACTCATTGAACAATCACTGAAGTCTGAACTTTTATATTTCCATTCAACCACTTCACGATTTCCTAAGATTATGCTACCAAAAAAAACAAAAAGCTAAAATATTAAGAGATCAAAGTATGCAATTTGAAGTGTAGTCTGTTGCTATCTATAAATTTTTAGGGAGGAAATTCTTCCATTAAACACAAAAATAAATGACTATAAATTGGTAAATATTTGTATTCATCATTCTTCCATATTCTATGTTCTTCTACTTTTTACACATGAGAAGAGATTGTTTTAAGAATTTGATAGGCAAACGAAACAAAACGTATCCCATTTTCTTAAAGTAATGAAGGCTGAACACCAAACCCCATAAAATTTTAAGCGGATCTTCGTGTGTTACTCTAACAAAGAACAAGTTCTAAACTTTTCAAGATATGACTTAAACAGGTCAAAGTGTTATATAATTTGGTCCTTAGAATACCTTCTTTTTTTTAATGAGATTAATGGTATATCCAAAATTTATTGAAATAAGGTTTTCTACAAACCTATCTTTACTACGATCTTGGTTTAAACTGTTTTAAATCAAAGGAATTATATAGGAAAGTTCTTTCATTAATTGTGAGTGAAAATGAATAAAAGGAAATAATAGTTATTTCATTAGTTTTTCGGACTTATTTTCTTATGTTTAAGGTGTATGAAGAATTTCCGGAAGAGATGTTCAAAGAACATGATGTGCCAGTGGATGTAATTGTTACTCCAACTCAAGTAATAGAAGTTGATAAACGTCTTCCAAAACCGACACTCTATTGGAAAATTTTATCCAATAGACGTGTAAATGATATTCCAATAATTAAACATTTACTTGATAAAGAACAAACATCTGGAGTTAAGGTTGAATTAAAAGAGGTAGATTCTGATCCCGAAACTGGAAGATTTTTTCCACAAATTCGGAGGAGAAGATTTATGAGGCGACGGAGGCAAGCATCTGCCCCTGAACAACGCCAGCAAGGCCGTGGTGGTGGAAGGAGAGAAGCTAGTGCTCCACCACCAAACAGGGGTTCAAGGACATTTAGAAGACGCCCTAGGAGGTCCCAGCCGATTGGACCTGATTCTCCTAAAGTAATTAATTATTTTTTTAATATTTTCATTTTCTTCTTCTTCATAAGTTGAAATTTTGTTTTAAAAGTTTTTATTAGGCCAATGATTTCTGCTATGAATATTAAGTTCAGATCTCTTCAATAATTTTCAAGATTTAAAAGATAACTATTTTCCCAAAAAAACTAAATTTGGAGATTTTTCTTCCTTTTAAATTTTTTATTCAAAGTAAACTAAAATATTTAAAATAATTGCATATTCTATAAATGTAGAGAGAATGTAAATCATTCTAATAGAATTTTTTTTTTTTTTCTTAAATAGCAGATAGAGGGTCAACAACAAAACATGAAGCCGGTTAGACGTGGACCAATGAGAAGAATTAGCCGTCCAAAGTATACAGTTGATTTCAGCATTCGAGTGAATGGCCTGACTTCAGCTGTACGAATAAGAGATCTAAAAGCAGCTTTAATTGAGCGTGGTGTTCGACCCAGTGACATTTCATGGAGATCCACCAAGGGTGTAGCTCTCCTTCATTTTGCAAAGGTCAGTGTTTATAAAACTTATTTCTTAAGATTTGTGGAATTTGACCTCTGTCTAAAAGTCGTTATTAAATCTGAATACTTATTAATAGTTTTATTAATAAAATATTTATCAAGTTAATGTATTCAGCACATATTCTAATGTTGCTAATAGTATGGATTTTGCAAACCTCTGTTAGTACTTATTTTGGTGGGTACATTCTACATTGAGATACCAGTACATTAGCTTGAGGTTAGAAGAGAATAGAGAAGGGAGAAGGGATAATCACAGCGATCCAAAAGGATCTGCACCTTGTACACCGACCGATTACTTGCATTAGCCCACTTGGTTGAGAGGATGTATGCAGGCTCTGTAGGCGCTCTCATTTTATAGCCGCCAGAGGCGTTTCAACGCAGTTTCTCGCCGCCTTTTGCGATGGCAAAAGATATGGAGTGGTGTCTCTTCCTCAGTCAAGCAAAACCTACAGTGATCAATCCAATAGGACTTTGCTTCTTGAGCAATAGTCACAGACACATGCAATGCCCGATTAACAGACCCATCATAACTCTTGGTTGAGCAGATCTGCCATTAGCTTGAGGATTTTCTAATGAACATTTTCGTTTCGGTTATGAAGAAATTTGGTGAGGTTCGGTCAAGAAAAAACATTCAATTATGCCAATGTTTCGACAGGGTTTTCTGTCTTTATGAAGGATTTAATATATAGAAAGTCGTGAAGATATGGATAAAGAATTTTTAAACATAAAAAGGAAAATTGAAAGTTAACTAGTGTCTCATTTCTGTAGATGATTTAAGACAAGACAATAGTAACTTTCAATTTTCCTTTTTATGTTTTTGCGATGTAACAAAGTATGGAAACTCTGTCGAAACGTTGGCATAATTGAATGTGTCAAAACGTTGGCATAATTGAGTTTTTTCTTCTTGACCGAACTTCACCAAATTTCTTCATAACTATAATTCATCAACGGTCAACAAATCCCCTTTATATTTTCACTTCTCTTTGGCTGGTGGCATACCTTCACCAGATCTCTGCGAACCCAGAATATAAAAACGGATTTTGTATCTTTACTAAAAAAAAAAAAAAATATCAAAAACTTCCCTTTTTAGTGAAACCTTTCTTCGAAAAAAGTGATTTTAGTGCACAATCGGCTCTTAAGTGCATTACCAACATAGGAACACGCCCTGATCATTAGAATGAAAGCAAGGTCCACATGAACACGCCTTTAACGTATATTAGAACGCACTTATTTTTTTTCATTTATTAGTGCGACGTTTGATTTTTAGCCGCTGGATTTATGGTACGTTAACTCTTTGAATAGGATCCATCACCAAGCGCTCTTCTATTTTAGAAAAAATTGATGGACGTTGAAGTATATTAAGTTAAAAGTTTTTCTTAAAAATAAATTCTAATATCTATATTAAGAACATTCATATGAGAGGATATCAAGGGGGATTCAAAAACACAGGGTCAGTATACCTAACTGTTGTGTATATTTGTCTGCATTTAATAATAGTATTTTAAAATTTGTCCAAAAATTATCTAAAATCGCGAATAATCGAGTTAAAACGTTTCTAGTAAATGAGGAGAAAACAACACTGACCCAGCGAAGACTTCTAGTACAAAAGTATTATCTGAGCCTTTTAAAATGCTTTAAGAAATTATTCTCTTTAGTAATCTCCCACTCTTCAGAAACTTGAAAAATGTAGACTTGGCCTAAGGAATTTTTGAGGAATCTTAATGGGAAAAAAATCCCTTTATTATCTTTGGTACGATACTTCCATTCTTTTTAAATTTGAAAAACAAATAAATTTGAAACCAACAATGAAGTTGGTATATCTATATATATATATAAATTCAGCATCCGTATGTTTGTAGTCGCAAAACTCGAAAAGTAGTCGATGGATTGACTTGAAATTTTTACACAACGTTGCATTTCTATATATAAGATTGTTTATATATACTTTTTACTCCGAAGTTCCCACGGAACTTCTCCGAGCGTTTTGCGAGGTTGGCAGAAATAGACAGACTCAGACGCGTTGCGATTGTGGCTCATTCTCTGAACCTCTTTCTCAACTACTTTTATTACCTCTATTCCGTAGTTCCCACGGAAACGGGAAGTTCCGAGCTAAAATCCGTTCAAACGGCCATATTGCGTTAGCACTTGCTTCTTTAGTAATGCTGCTACGTTGAGGGAAGGAGGTAGAAAAGGGCATTCAGCTCTTAAACTGTCATGACTTAAACACGCGCTTCACAGAAAACCCAACATATAACATTTCTAAAACATCAGCAATGGGAAAGGTTCTTCGTCCGTGCAAAATCATTGTATGGGATGAGTGTAGCATTAGACCATACATTGAATGACTTGCAAAATAATCAGGTTCCATTTGGTGGAGTGTTAGTAGCCCCGGTGACTTTAGGCAAACGCTTCTAGTGGTACCTCGCTCAACACCAGCTGATGAATTGCGTGCTGTTTGAAATATTCAACTCTTTGGGGCACAGTAAAAAAAAAATCATTCAACAACGAATATGAGAGTTCAACTTCAAAATGATCCAACTGCTGCCATATATATATGTTCAAGACAATTACTCGAACCCGGTAACGGCACTGCTCCTACAAATTCCCATCTAATTTCTGCAACATTGTACATTCAAAGAAGAAATAGTAGACAAGGTATTCCAAAGCATCGAAATAAATGATCAAAATCACGCATGGTTAAGTCTAAAAATCAGACTGAGCCACAGTGAAGCGAGGTCGGGTTAGCTAGTATTATATAATAACAATACAAAAAAATGAACCTGCACATAGAGAGTTGACTAAACTTTAGCAATTTTACAAAATTATTGACTTTTTTTTTTCCCCACAGAGAAGGCCAAATCAGGACATAGCAAATGCAGGAGTAGATGAAGTTGTGGCACAGCTGCAAGGCCTTTCAGTAAAACCTGAAGATGGACCATCTGCAGATCTTAGCATTGAATTAGCCAAACCAATAGTTAAAACACCAACAGTCAATGCAGAAACTGTACCAGAAGCAGCTGCCGCAGCTGTATAGAGAGGACCTTTTTTTTTTCCATTTCATTTCATTTTTGTTCCTTTCATTTACAAAATTTTCCTTTCTCGTACTAAAGCATAAATAACATTAATAAAAGAAGAGCATAACAAAAAAAAAAAATAACAGTTTAGTTTAGAGAGTTCTGTTTGTTTTTTCCCCTTGACCACACCAAACTCTAATTTTTTTTTTTCTTTCTATTTAATTGCTTTGAAGCGTTGCAAGTTTATTTTGTATCGGAGTAACTTTTCTTTTCTTTTTTTTATTTAAATATTTTGTTTTATCCGATATAACTGAAAAAATAGTTGGAACATGAGAAAAAGTAAGAGTTATTTCGTTTGTAATGTGCCTTAATTTTTCTAATATTGTTATGCATGTGATTGATTGAATAAAAATTACATTGATTACAACTTGGCTTTGGTTTAAATACAATATTTAAAAAAAAAAAAAAAAAATTAATTTTGGTCGTCCATATTTATAATATTATTTTTAGAGGTGTGTGCAATTTTTAAAAATAAAACATGTTTGCATGTCTAAAAAAAAAAAAAAAAAAAATTATAACCAACTTTTTTATTTATATTAATTCTCATTATATTTTTTATTATTTTTTTTATTGCTTAGTAAACATATCGACGGCTTAAAAACAAAAAAAATTATTTCTTGTTTCTCATTCAGTTAATTATATACTTGAGAAGTATTTTATTTATTTTGAATATACGTATGTTTAATTTAATATTGTAGTACTTTTTTTGTTTTAATTCTTCCTTTTAATCTAAACAGAAATATGCTGGCTCACAAAGATTGGCACACTTGCTGTGCATGCACAACCGGGTAGGGTAACGATGATTTCGCTTA
>JAAEAF010007142.1:0-22407 GCA_011037195.1 Triatoma infestans
TAGTAAACCGGACTGTTTTACTGGACAGTGTTTTCACTTTTCGATGAATTTCATTAAATTTGGTACACTAACTATAAAATTTGTCAATTATAATTTTGAGTACTGGAGTAAGAGAAAGTTGTGTGAGTGTTTCATACCAGATATTTTTACATTATAATGATTAATGATCATTAGCAATTTTAGTTATTTTTAACAAACTTTATGTAAAAAAAAAAACCCTAATCATGGGGTTTACATGATTAATAAATGAGATTTTCTCTTGGAAAAATGAGTTTTCAAAGGAAATACATATTTTAAGGTCCTCCCCCCACCCACTGTTACGAAACAAAATCTGGAAATATTTTGATTTATTTATTCAATATTTATTTAAACAGTAATTATCTAGTAACAAATTTTTCATATATAATTGAAAATGTATATAACATACATATAGAAATATAAGTAGCCTAAACAAGTCGCATATTGCTTTCTAGACTTTATTGTGCTGCCAGAAGCTGTTTAACAAATCAAATGTGTGAGTTTACGGAAAAAAAATCTGATCCAACTTTTTCCCACTCCTGTTAATATATTATTAATTATAAATATTATTATATTAATAGTTTATTGTTAATTAATTAATATTATATTTATATAATTAATATTATTATACAATTACATTATATTATTATAATTAATTAATATTATATTATAGCGAATATTAATAGTTAATATTATTATTAATTATAAAATGACGAATTTTTCATTACTCAGATAACCTAATAAAAGTGATTTGGTGATATACCATATACCTACCCAGACAGTGGTAGTAAAAGTATGATTACATTTTAGTCCAGTAGACAATGTTAACAACTATGAACAAACCAAATAACAATTCGAAATTAAATGCCACAAATTTTTTTAGAACATACATTAAATTCCAAAGTTATTGGTTTATATGTACGTATATCTATGCTGTTATAGCCGTTTTCGAGAAAATAAAAATAAATAAATAAATAAATAAATAAAACTATTATATAAAGTCAGTCCGCACAACACAGGTTAACCTGATTTTCTACAAATTTGGTATTCTATCAATGTTTCTATTGTTTATTAATATTACATCATACTCTAACAAGTTTTATTATTATTATTTTTATTATTATTTACATAATATCTTTATATAATAAGATTTTTTTTTTTTTATCTCTCTCTTAAAACAATTTATTTGTCTTATTTAAAATAAATTAAGTTGTAAAAATATATATTGAGTTGAGATACCTCAGGTTTGCCCTGTTTAAAAAAAAACAGTAAAAATTACAAATATAAAATGAGTGACAAATATTGAGTGGTCTTTATAAAATATATATTATAATTGGTGAGCAAAATGGGAAATTAAAATGTTAAAATTATATGGGAAAAAAATGGAATATATTAAATTAAATTTAAAATGGGTAACAAATATTATTATCACTTTCAATAAGCCAAAGGAATGGTGCTTATCTTAAAACGCAGAATCCTTGTTGCCAGTGTTGGAAGATACATGTGTCCTTTGCCCATATCAGAGGCATAAATAGAAATAAGGAAATAATTCGTATATGCAATCCAATTCTTGAGTCATGACCAATACACTGCTAGTTGGCTGATGATCGTAGGTAAATAATTAAATGGACTCACAGAAGCTGTACGGCAATTGAGGTATTGAGGTCCGGTAACTTGTATTTCGGTAAATACTCAATTACAAAAGTCTGCTCGATAACACAATATTTTCTCTTACTAAAAGAAGGTTAAAAACGATTCGGGCAATTGCGAATACTCATCTGTAATGAAACTATGACAGTGCCTTCAGTATCTCTTACTATAAACCCAATGATGGAAAGAGGAAAACATGACAAACTCCTGCGCCCAAATTCAATTTTATTCACGCAACTTCACCCTTACCCAACTTGTTCCTTATTTTCAACAAAGAGAATGTCTTTCTCTTTTGTTCTATCCACCTTTCAGTTTTCCAAAAATTCTAACCGTAATAATTTTCCAAATCGTTGTAACCGTTTTCGATAAAAGTTCCCCTCCCCCCAAACCTTCAAAAACCTATTCTGGGTTGTAAGAAACCATATATTATATTCAAGTACAAGAGGCATTTTCCGTAATAGCTTGCTTCTTTGAGGACCACTTTCAGGCGTTCGCAACAAAAGTGGCCTCAACTAAATATGCTCTGTACAAGTCTATGTTATTACACTGTTTTGACAAAAAAACATCCTGATAATAGAGCGAACGCCCGAGACCCGGTGTCGTTGACCAAAAAAGAAGCAGGCTATCTTAGAAAATAATGTCTGATACTTTCCAGCTCTGCGGGAAACCAATCACAACAATTATTATACTGAAGTGGTACTTTGGAGGAACGCTATTGTTCCCCAAGAACCACCAAAAAAAATCAATTTTGCCGGAAAAGTGTTCGGAACAAAAGTTATATGAATACGAATTTTACTATAGTATACGATAGTTTACGAATTTTAAACAAAAACGTTAAAGTTGTTTTCGTGAAAAATCATGAAAAACTGGGAAAAAACAAAAAACATCGTACTTTCGCTGATGGATTTTACGCGAAACATTCGTGCCTGATCGGTAGTAGTAGTCCTTCAATGGAATACCAAGTTTGAGCTTCTTACAACTTTTCGATTTTGTGATATTCTGTTAAAATACACACACACACACACACACACACACACACCCACACAAGAACACAGATCTTTCGCTAAAAAAATGTTTTTCATGTACATGGGACAGCCAAAACAAGGTATTGCCGGTGAAAATTTAAATTCCGTAGATCTGGCACGATAGTAATACTTCCTCCTTTTACATTGATATCAGAGGATGTACAAAGAAGTGAATTATTAAAACTTCTAGATTTCATTATATTTCAATACCTTATGAAATTTTAATCATTAATAATTCCTTGCATAATAAAAGTAGTAATAAATATTACTGAGGTATTTAACAAAACATTAGAGTAGTGGGTAGAGGGGAAAAAAAAAATTAAATTGTTATTTGGTCCCGAGTGGAAGATTGCCCATTCATGTGGTTGTAGTGGCTGTATGCTCATTAACATTTCAACAACTCTCAATGGCTTCTACCATCTATTATTTCCTTATTTCAAAAACCCATGGTTTTTTTTTTTCCCCACTGTTCACCGGGCTCCCCCCCCAAAATTCTCCATTATGATTCAACTTTAAGGGGGCTTGGGTTGGGAGTGGGGCTTCTTAAACGATTTTCATAATAAATTGTGTTATGAATTCTATTTTTTTTTTTCCTTACAAATTTTTATTCCTTTGGTTTGTATTAACTTTCTTTTCTTTTACTTAACTGCTGCCTGAGGCATTCTTATATTCGTATTAATTTTGACAATGATTATAAAAAATTACTCACATAATAAATGAGTATGGATATACTTCTTCCGCAGAGTACTATAAAAAGGAGAATTTGAGAGATTGTATTTTAATGGTAGTAAGGAGTGGTAATGTTGCTTGAAAATAAACACACACTATTGACAAGTACACACAGTTTTATATTTACGAAATACCTTAGTGGGGGGGAGGGGAGAAAAGAGTATATAGGATGTATGAGAAGGAGCGAATTGAAGAGAATTAGGAATGAAGATAATAAACTAGCTGAACATTGATATAATGAAATAGAAATATATAAAAAACTGCAATGACTTTTACACTGGCTGTAATATATTGAGAATAAGGTAGCGAGAGGCTAATTAAAAGAGAGAGAGAGAGAGAGACAGACTGGCTGAGTTTTAGAAATGAGTTACGTAGAATGATGTTGACTGACTGGTGTCAATAACTCTTCTTGCATGGCTAACTAAAGAATTGAATTGGATTCTCCCTCCCTAGTTTGGCTCTAGATAGGGAGTGATCAAGGTTTGATTCTTCGTTTTTCAGATTCTACAAATTTTTAATGATTCAAATCGTTCTTCGTATTCCATTTTATGGAAGATGGAGTGATCGAACGAAGAGTGTTGATGCTGGCTGGTGATGTAGAATGGTAGTGTTGGCTGGTTAAAATAGTTAAGCTTGTAAAAAAATGATGTAGCAATAATTAGAACTGTTACTATTTTCTAACGGCCGAATAAGTATTATGAGGCTTAGCTTGGTGAAAACTCTTTAGCTTGTAAAAAAGGGCTTTTGACAGAGAGGTGGGTGAGCAGTTTCTTGAGTAACTCGAAGAGACCGGGAGTAACAATGGTAGCGCAGTGAACTAGCAACGCAGTACTGCTCTTAAATTTTTTTCGGCCCTTGAAGCCTCTACAAACAGCTCACTGTTTCTCAACTGAGACCGGCGATGCACTTGAGAACACTCAGAGAACTTAGGGTAGTTATGCGTCCACGAAGAAATTTGATAGCATAGAGACAATTAAATAAAAAGAGAGAAAAAAAAAAAAAATCTTAGAGAGTATTATAGTAGGCCCAACGATAATAGCAAAATGAGGAAATAGTAGTTCATAATTATGCTTCTTATCACCGCCACAGTGCTGCGCCATTCATATTCTACTTTTTATCATGTCCGCGGCGCCAGTTATTATGTTTTTACTAAATAAATTATAAAAATTCATAAATTTTGCTTGCGCTATAAAATTAGCAAGAGCAGTTCTAGTGTTCTTATTGATCAAATTTCTTCAAAGTTAGAATTATTATAATGGTGGAACCGATCATTATACTATAATGCAGTATAGAGGTACGCAGTTTTACATCATCTGTTTTCTTTAGTAAATCCCCCCAAAAAAACCACTATTTCAAGTGATAAAACCTTTTCTAAACAATGAAATAATCCAACCTAGTATATTTCCCAAGATGGGGCGCGACCCAAGACGTCCTCTCCCTGGCGTACAAGTCATACGTGCGACCAGTAATGGAATACGGAGGTGAAGTTACTATCACGGCGTCGCAAGCCTCACTCAGAAAGCTGAATATTATCCAGAATAACGCTTTACGCCTAATAACTGGAGGGTCAAAATCAACTCCGATTCCCGCCATGGAGATGCAGGCGGAAGTAGAGCCCCTTCATATGCGAAGAGAAACGTTGGCAATGATCATGTATGAGAGACTAAAAAGAACAAACAATACGTACTGGAAGATATACCATCCAGCAACTAGTAGGCTGAAAACTCAAACTAACTTTGTGTCGAAGGTTGAAGACATATTAGGGAAGAGGGGCTTAACTGGTCTTAGCAGAGAAGAATTCCCCTTACCCTCATACCATCACTCGGTAACGTCTGTAACCTCCAGCCTGGATCTGATACAACCTGTTTCCAAGGAGCATACTTTACCCGAGGAGCTTAAAGCAATCACGATGGAGACCATTTCTCATCGATACCCAGAGGAAGTATGGACACATGTGTATACGGATGGCTCGGCGGAAGGCGCCGTTCAAAATGCTGGAGCAGGTGTTTATTGCAAGCACTTCCAGTTGTCTGCACCCGCGGGGCTGAGAGGGACTAACCACGGAGGGGAAATAAGGGCCATAGAGATGGCCCTTGAGCAACTGCAAGATAGAAATGATAAAAGAGCAGTTCTGTTGGTCGACTCCCAGGCAGCTATTTTATCGGTGACGGGTCGGAATATAACCGACTGTTCAGCGGTGGTTCGGTGTCGCTCGCTTGTGGCAAACCTACAGAATCGTGGCACCGAGGTTGTTTTTCAGTGGGTCCCAGGGCATTGCGGAATCTATGGCAATGAACAAGCGGATAGGCTTGCCAAGCAAGGGACAAAGGAAGTACAACCAGATAACCCCCTTCCCTTAAGTGACATTAAAAGAATTATTAAGACCTTGGTCCACAGGGACCGGATAAGGGAACAAAGAATAGTAGCGGAGGGCAAACATTGGGAAGTCCTCAGGGAGCCGCAAGGAGCGATTCCAGCAGATCTGCCTAGGGCCAGGTTTGTGGCCTGCTTCCGCCTCCTTACAGGCCACGATTTTCTCCAAAAGCACCTCCACAGGATAGGGGTAGCGCAGAGCCCTGAGTGTACTCTGTGTGAAACAGGAGACGAGATGACCTCTAACCACCTAGACTCATGTCCTGCACTAGAGGACCTACGTATATTTTTAACTGACAAAGACGCCTACATTAGAAGGGCGTGTCTTTATTGGGCTGCTAGGACGCGTATGGCCGAAGCTGCCGACGTGCCAGCGTAAAAAAAAAAAAAATATTTCCCAAGTGTTCCAACTTAAGTTTAAATCTATAAATTTGTGAAAGTTTGTTTTCAAACTTTTCTGGATAAAATATGTTAAGTGAAAATCTGTAACTGCCTTCTAAGAAAAATTGGAAATATATGTTTAATGTGTATAAGCTACTGTGGAATATTAATTATCTGGAACTCTTTAAGAAAATCTAGTGAGATATAGTCACTTCCTTTTATTGCCTCCAAACCTAGAGAAGGACATGTATCTATCCAGACAGATAGCAGAAATGTGATTACATTTCAGTCCAGCAGATAGCGCCAACAACATTTGAAACTTAACCCCACAAATTCTGCAGATCTTTACAAAATGATTTTTTCATTTTTCCGAAGATAAAAGTGATTCGTTAATAACTATACTGTCAGCACACTCAGTTTAAAGGAAATCGTTACAATCTTTTTCAAGAAAAATCCCAATAATCCTACTCTGTAAAATCTCGCACTACCGGGGTTAACTGATTTTCTTCAAATTTGGGGTTTTAGTGTGATGGCATATCACACGTCAGATTAGTTCCCTGTTAAGGAACGCCAAGGTTGTATCTTCAAACGAAGCCAATCAACGGTTGGGGATGAAGTTTTGTCTTGCTTCCCCTACCACAAATGCCTATATTAAAGGAAAAAAAAAATCTGGTGTAAAACACTCACACAACTTTCTCTTACTCCAGTTCTCAAAAATTATAATTGGCAAATTTTATAGATAGCGTATCAAATATAATGAAATTCGTCGAAAACTTAAAAAAAAAAAAAAAAAAAAAAAACTGTCCAATAAAAGCGCACTTCCGGTTTACTAATTTCCTTGAAACTTGGAATTTTGGCCATCTATTTATTTCTAATTAATTTTGTTTGGATGATAGAATTGTATAATCAACTATGATACCACTTTAGAGAAAGCTGCAACCCCACCCTTCCGCCAGAAATGCCCTTAAATGAATTTGCCCAGAGAAATGTTTTAAATAAAAGGTGTAGATCTTTGCATGTTAGGTTTCTATAAGGAAGTTTCAAGAAAATGTCGAAGTCTCGAAGATTTTAGTTTTGAGAGAAAAATCGCGCCGAAAAGTGAAAAAAAGCATTAGTACAAGTGGTCAAATGTAAAGCACTTCTAGTGATCGATTTGTCAAAACAATGAATACTACAAATATATTAATTTAAGCTAACATTATTTAGATGAGAGATTGGCTAATAAACGAAATAGCACTTTAGATGAAAACCAACCCCACTTCTCCCCCAAAGTGCCCTTAAATGAATTCTCCCACAGAAACATTTTAACATAAAATTGTAGCTCTCTGTATGTGGAGTTGATTCATACCACGTCTGAAGAAAATCGTTGGAGCCATTTGGAAGTAACAAGCAAAAAAGTAAAAAAAAAACACAAGTAAAGGGGTACTTCCGGTTGCGGGAATTTTGACATATCAACATCTGTCAGATTGCCATGGTGATACCAAACGGAATATCAAGTAACTTTCTACGGTTTCGTTTTTGAGCTATGCTGTTCATATACATACATACATACACACACAGAGACCATTTCATAACAATTTTTTGGACTCAGGGGACCTCAAAACGGATATTTCCAGTGAAAACTCAATATCGAAAATTTGACACGATTACAATACTTCCTCTTACTAGAGAGTAAGAGAAAGTAAAAAGGATAGTGGATGCCCCATTCTATCACCATCTTCAAGAGTGAAGGACACTTTCCGTACTAACCAGCCAACAACAAACATCCACCCACACATTTGCCTATCTCTCAGTCTATCTTTAGTTCTCCCGTCTCTTAATCTCGTAATTAAATAAAGTGCTTAGAATTATTATCACGCGTTGGTCTAAATGACTAGCGCACTCGCCTTTGGTGCGAGAATTCAGGATTTGGATTTCCGTGAAGGCAATTTCGATGTTTGACCCAGCATCTTGATAAAAATTGGGAAGCTACAGTTAGTAGCGCCCTAGGTAAGCGAAAGCCGGAACTAAAAGAAGGTGAGAACTGTGGCTCCTATTCAAATCGACGTCTGGCAAGCTTTGGTACTTCATGGACTGTTGCGCCGTAGAGTTAGGGTTAGGGTTATAAGTGTATATATATTAATTATACTGCAGTAATAATAACATTTAAACTCATGAATCTTCCACTACATTAGCGATATTTTTCTAATGCATATTAATATTATATAGGTGCCAGAACTATGGCATTATACTGAAGTGGTACTTAAGAGGTAAGCTAAGCGCCACTATTTCCCCAGAACCATAAAAAAAAAAAAAAAAATCAATTTTCTCGGCAAAGAGGTTCAAAAGCGATCAAAAACACACACACACACATACACTTGCGCGCGCGGTTTTTCGTAATCACTGATCCTCAAAATATGTATTTCCGGTGAAAATCGCAATACTTCCTGTTATTAGGAGGAGGGAAAGTTAAAAAAAAAGAAATATAAGTAGTTTAACTTTTTATGTGGGCTTATATCATCAGCATTAATTTGTACTTTTTTTAAAGTCCTTTACGATATTCCTTGAAGTTCGGTAATTTCTGGTTCTTACCGTCAGTATGAGATAGTAAAAGTTTACTCTTAATAATATATTGAATAAATTAATGTTTAAATAATTACAATGTAGAATAAACATAGTTACTGACAGTATCATACTAACGTTAAAGGTACCTCCTGTTAATACTTTAGAATTAGGTTTACCTATAATTTGTAATCTGACTACATAGCGTTAGTTACACAAGGGCCGGGGGATGGGCGAACGGTGTCTAATAGAAACTTAGGCAAGTTATAGTACACTAAACTCCTTAAGTAACGTTTCAAAACTGTGATGGACAAATTGTCAACTTATACCTGTTAATTTACACTTTACTACGCAACTATCTACCGTAGTTGTTGTTTTAGTATCTAACTTATTACTAATAACCAAATTGCTTTCCTCAATTTAATAGTTCAATACTATAGCTTAAAAAACAGTATTTCAATCACTGACTATTACACACCATTTTAAACTCATTATAAAACTGTCGCATTATTGATGAGTTTGGCCGCTTTAGAAAATGTGGGGCTCCCCTTGGAAAATAAGGGTTGACAATTTATGGTAATATTTATAAAGTTTACTAAGGATGTCGGCAGCATAAATTGTATATCAGAGACATTTTCCATGGTAGCCCTGTTATTTGCTCAAGTGTGAAAACAAAGTTTGCCCTGTAACAAGTCTGTGTTGTCACACACTGTCTGAAAAAACGCATCCTGAAGATATGGGCAAACGCCCGAAACCGGTCGATGACCATAAAATGAAGCAGGCTACCACGAAAAATGTCTCTGATGCTTTCCAGCTCTGCGGAACCAACAATCACAATAAGAAATTGTATATATTTGAAATTTATCTCACATATATTTCACACAACTATCTCTAACATAAATGTTTTGTCGCAAAAAAACCGTTGTTTCAAAAAATAAAAGTGCAATGGGTATTGTTACATGCAGTTACTTGGGGAGTCGCGATGCCACGGGTTACCACAGCTCAATACTCCATGCACTTCGAAAGAACAGTTTAAACTACGTACACTCTACCCTTTACGACAAGGGCAAACACAGTACACAAACTAGGGGCTCCGTCCCTAGTTAATTGGCGTAAACCAAGGGAGAAGAAAAGGTTTGGCTCATGGTAGCGCGCAGGACTATCAATGCGGAGGTTCCGGGTTAGAATCCAGCATAATTTCCTTAGATTTTCTCTTCTTAGGAGCCACTACAGCTCACTGTCCGGTGTTGAGCAGTGTTGTCTGTACCTAGAGAATACTACGTGGAGGCCGGTAGTGCTCTGAGAAGGCTCCCGGGAGCACAATAGATCTTTTAGGTAGCAGTGCAGTAATCCCTTATAACAGTCCATCTATCTAGCACTCAGACCTCACAAATCCTAAAAAGTTCAGATTGGAAAAAAGTCATAATGAACCAGTCGTTTCGAATATACTATTAGTAAATTTTTGATTAGTTTCTATAGAAACTGATTTTAATTTAATAGATTTGAAATGTTTATCAAATGTTAGTTTATTAGCTGCATTTGTTTTGTTTTTTGGAGCTGATATAGTAACTACTGTTTACAGACAAGGACAAACACAGTACACAAACTATGGTCTGCGTCCCTAGTTAAATGGCCTAAGCCAAAGGAGAAGGAAGGGATTAGCTCAGTGGTAGCGCGCTCGACTAGCAACGCGCAGGTCCCAGGTTCGAATCCAGCTGCCCTTAGATTTTCTCTCTTCCTAGGAGTCTCTATATATAGTTCACTGTCCAGTGTTAGGCAGTGTTGTATGTAGCTAGAAAATACTGCCCGGAGGCCGGTAGTGCACTGAGAAGGCTCCAGGGGGCACAATAGAACTTTCAGATCGTAGTGCAATAATCGCCTACAACAGTCTACAATATATGTGCAGTTAGCGTTCCAAGTTTAATAGAAATCGTTGTAGTCGTTTTTGAGGAAATTCCTACTTTAAAAACCTACTATCTAAAATTGCATTTCCGGTTAACCAATAATTCTTCAACATCTGGTATTTTATCCGTTGTAGCAGGCATATTCCTTTTGTACCTGACCGGTTTTGTATTTTCATCCATCGTCAGAGCAAATTCACCAAGTTCGTTTAGACCAACAAGTGTGAGTGTAACAGAAATATGACGTTGAAATGAACTCTCTACACGAACTCGCAGAATTCGCTCTGACGTGGATGAAAATCCCAAACCGGTCAGAAACAAAAGGATTATGCACGCGACGACGGATAAAGTATCAGATGTTATCCAGCATTGCGGACCCATCGACATATTCAATAATTTTTCAAATTAAGAATTCCAGCAGTACTAGTAATTATATTTCTATAGGTAGATATATATATATATAGATTGTAAAATCATGCATTGTTTTAATGTGGTATTTTGGAGGAAAGCATAATGCTATGTTCTGATCCCTCAGAATCCCTAAAAAGCCATTATTCTCGAAAAGATGTTTCACATAAAAGTATCTGTATATTAGATGGTATGCGCAGACTAAAGAAAGACGTTGGAGCTGTGTTCGAGAAAGTTGTAAAAAACTAAAAAATATATATTCCGTAAAGTCGCACTTTTGATTGATGGATTTTGTTCGAAACGTTCGTGTATCAGATGTGATGGTAGCACATAGGTCGGTATTGCGTTGGTAGGTTGGCCGGCTTTCAAGTCAATATCGCAGCATATGTTAATCTAGAGAAATCAGAAAGGTCTTGAAATTAATAAGTCGTCCAAGACGAAATATTTATGCCTTGAAGTTGGCCAAGGATTACAAGTAAGAACAGGGTCTAATGAAGAATACAGCTTTGAATAAGGAATTGAGTTTATTATCTTGGTAGCCCCAAGTAAACCACAAATAGAAGCAGAAATAAGTATACTCAAGAGCAGGAGTCTCTCAACTAAGGCCCTAATATACAAAAAGCTAGCATGCGTCGTTGGGCGTTTAAAAAAGAATGATGATCTCATACTCTTAAGATCTTCAAGATTTATGGAACAGTTAAGGATGGGCAGTCAAGAAGGCGAAGAAATAATCAATAGCTGAAGGATTTGGCAAGACTGAACAAGAATTTGATTTGACTGAACAATGACATTGCGAGTTCCATTAAATTGGGCAGACTTCGCTGGACATATTAGCCAGAAGGGGCTGGAATGAATCCAGGACGAATACCCCAGAAAAATGATGGAAGAAATGCTGTACGGAAATCAGAACAGGCTGACCTCAGTTGAGATAATCTGATTGCGTCCCCAGTGTACTTCAAGCGGAAGTTGGCAGCACAGAATAAGGCAATTGGCAAAGTTACTAGATAAAGAAGAACAGTGAAAGACTGTACAGATTCAATTATTCTATTCTGAAAATAACTCATTATTAATAATTAAATTACTATAAAAGAAGAAGTACATATCTTAACCATATCCTAATAGACACAATCTATTATCTATGTTTTTATAAAATTATGTTTTTATATTTAATTTAATATAAAGAAATTAATTCGGGGACGGGTTTAGTGTAGTGGTCATGAGCATGGACTTGTAACTGGGAGGTCCACAGTTCGAGTCCCGTGTATAAACTGCTAAATTTTATATTTGTTAAAAAAATGTTAATAGTATAGTATGTGCTTCTGCTCCATTCCCCGGCACTTAGTATGAACTATGAAGTATGCTCAGTGATAAAACTAAGTTCTTCAGTTTCTTAACTTTACAGAGATAGATACTCATTATTATTTGTATTTATTTTTTTGTCGATTTCTTTTCTAATTCCTTGTTTTTTAGTCGACGCGAGGGGGCCCCTTTAAGAGCAGGGTCCTTCAAAGGGGCATCTCTTACGTATGCCTTGAGCCGGACTTATACAAATCCAATTACACAACCCAGTCTTATAAGACGAAATTTTACAATTTTCAATAATTTGTTAATTTCGAAATTAATTGAAAACATTAAAAGATTAACTATCACAGTTAACATAAACTAATAATTATATTGAAATTAACGACAATATATAAATTGAAATATAGTTAGATATATTCCAATGATATGGAATTCCATTAACAAAGTTTATAATACAAGTAGATAGGTTAGACATTGGACTTCAATCTGCAATAGGATTTAACTTCAATTGAATTTGGGATCGATCGATAATGGAGAAGTTGTGAGATTGTTCATTTATTAGAAACCAGTTTATCACTCACACAGTGATGATTGTAATTTGGAACAAAAATTTGGCACCGAGAGGACAAATTTCTGGAGATAGACATAAATAGGAAACCTTTTCTTAAAACTTATTCTTGAATATGTATTTTATACAAGAGTCGTGGCATTATTTAAAATAAAATAAATGATTACTTCATAAGTTATTTTAAATAATGTTTGGCTGATTTCCATCAATTAATATTAGTGGAATTGAAAATTCGTTCCTCCAACGTAAACGTGCTGTTTCCCTCTATTTCTCATCACATTTGTTGGAACCCATTCAGTACACCCTCTAAATCAACTCTCATCTTTTAATCTGGTCAAAGCAGCACTGACCTGTCTGTCCATCTCCATTTCAATCTGTGAGCTTTCACTTTTAAATTCTTAAATGGTGTTTTAAGTACTTTAAGTACTTTTATTTAAGTAAATTTAAGTACTTTACAAGATCACAACTATATCTTAATAAATCAGATGTTTATCTAGAATAAAGGCAAATCACTATCACTGGCACTGAGTTTAAGAGAGCGATTCCAGAAGCAAGTGTTCTGGATTGAATGTCTGTTTTAGACTGTCTTCTCTTCATAGTTCAAATCCTTTTAAATAATGCTGGTATGTCTGGAGGGAGTTTTATTGTTTTACCCTAACTGTTTCTTGCCTTTTGTCTCTTGGTTTGCATTGACCTAGATTGTAGTACCTGGCCCTATCCCCATCACTAAAATACACTATTTGAACTAGCTAATTTTCACAAAATTATTTTACTAAACTATTATCCAAAACTATTATTTTTCCATTTCGTTCTTCCACTACACATGCTTCTTATCTTAATAATGTCATCTGTGTCGTGTTTAGTTAATTTTCTAATTTCATTCAGAGGTTCAATGACCAGTGGCGGCTACTGGTATTCGCGATTGCGCGACTGAACCCCCCAGCTATTTGAAAAAAAAATAAAAAATTAAAAGTAATAAATTATCATATGTTTATTACTTTCTCTTATTTTTATTTCGTATTTCAATTTCAAAAAATATTTTCATTTTTATTTATATTACTTTCAAACATTGATCACAGCAAAAATTGAATGAATATAGCTTATAAAAATTGAATCCTGATATAGTTTCAATCAAATCCATGTAAATGAATGAATGAATGAAAAAAAATAATTTGTTTGTCAAATCCGAGGAGAATCGAACATAAACGAATAGGAACGTATATCAGTATAGGAGCTCACTCTAATGTGTTGTTTAATGTATTGTGCATTTTTGTATGATTGTAGGTATAATGCGTGCACATATCAGGAGATGTATAAAGTGTAGGAAGCAGGGGGTTCACAATTCGGTAACGCGCTGGAGAATTTAATGTATATATATATATGTATATATAAAAACATTTCTTTGTGTTGGTGAAGAAACGTGTGTTTCCTATTAACTTTTTAAAATAAGAGTGGGGGATTCTTGCGCGATGAACGTTGAATACTAGCTAGCTGTAGTTGAACGAACTTACCCGATCGTATCCGAAGTTAGTTGCACATTCGATATTGCACTGTAACGGCCGTTCGTTATTTTTTTGTGCGATGTGGCCTCTGCCAAAGTGTGAATTTTTATATTTTTATCAAGCTTTTGGATTCGAATTGGTTTATTTTTTTAAGTAATTATATTTTATATATTTTTCTATATTTATATTATTATATTTCTAAATATTATTTTTACATTAGATAAAGTTTTAAACATTTTTTCATTCCTTCTGTTTTCAATTTATCATGTCACAATCTGTAGCAATTAATAGTGTTGAATATTTAATTAAAAATTCGGATAATTTAACTTACGAAGATAGAATTTTACCGGATTAAAAATGCTGGTCCCCCGCGTCCCAAGTTAATCATTAATACTAATTACAAAAACAGATCATTTAAAAAAAAAATGTTGAACCCCCCACATATCCAAGTCAGGAGCCGCCACTGTCAATGACTATGGTCCGTAAAGGATTGTTGCATAAATACCTATATGAGCATGAGCGTAGCCTTGGGAGAGACAGGTGGGGAGACCGCTGCCACCCCTAGACCACCGAAATAATAAAAAAATTTCAAATATTAGAGGATAAAAAATAAAATTATTTAAGGAAATGTAGAAATGGGATTGTTTATAAAAAAAAAATCCGAATACAAATAATTGAAATTGAAATTTTTATTGAATTTACTTTTTAAGTTCATCCAATTTAGCAACATACAATGGACAGCAATATACATATCTCTATTCATCCAGGTGTTGGTGTAGTGGTTATGAGTATGGACTTGTAAGTAGGAGGTCCCCAGTTCGAGTCTCGCGTATAACTGTTAAATTTTATATTCGTTTAAAAAATGTTAAAAGTAAAGTAGGTGCTTCGTCCCTTGTCCCACACACTCGAATTATTACTCTACTATAATTATATCGCTACTTATTATTAAATTAATTAAATTAAATATAATTAAATTAAATTATTAATTTTATTATGAATGAGAACAGATGTGTTTGTATGTGGTGTATTACTTTCCGCTTTTATAATTTAATTTGAAATTATTTAATTTTATTATTACAGTTTATCCAGGGGGGGGGGTTCGAGAAAATATTAAAGAATTTCACAATTCCTTTATAGAATATATGAATCTTTTACCATTGACCTGGTTTTGACAGTGATCCCCTCTGACATAGATCTTGGCTACGCCTATTCACATGAGGATTTTTAAGAGCTTCAGAAATATTACCTTTGAATATTTCTTTTTTTTTTTTTTTTTAGAAAACCAGTATTTACGTCATCCCAAAAGAAAATAATATAAACTAACAAAAAAAAAAACTGTAACAATATGTTCAGTATGTTAAAACAATGGTGGGGAAGGGCGGCGGGAATATGCTCATACACACACATTGTATCCTCCCTCCCTCCTTAAGGAATAGAAGGGAATCTCCAGTAAATATATAGTTTAAGGAAAAAGAGTCATAAATCTTCACTATTCGTCCATTTTGTATCCAACTATAATATATTTCTTGTTTACTTTTTTAACATGTACAGATTTTGACAGCAAATTTTTCTTCTTTTTTCTATATATTTACATACACTACATATATATATATATATCTCCTTTTATTGTGCTGCAGTATAAAAATACATGATATATTCGTTTTTATATTTACTGAAATATTTGTTTTAAACTAGCAGGTGAAAAAGGATCGTCCTAAGATAACAACAGCTTCTTTATGCTTAATACTTTAGTCGCACATTCAAGCTCCCATTTAAGCTCCCAAAATAATGATTCTAATCTTGTTCTTTAACAATTCCCCATCCAAAAAAAAAAAAAATTCGTGGATCTGCTGCGTCACTGAAGGAATGGATTTTAGCGGAAATATGATGGATGCAAGAAATTATATCTGTTTTAATTTGAAATATCAAAATTAGGAAGAAAAATGCGATCTTGTTGGCAAAAGGTTACACGCAGGTAGAAGTGTACAGTTACTGGAAAAGTTCATGAACCTTGATAGCATTGTCCTACCCCCTTTCTTCTCACAGGAAAGGAATTGAACGAACAATAAGAAGACATTCCTTCAATCATAATTTTTTGTAGTAGACACCGATGAGAACACATCGGGACTGTGCCAGTTATAAGTAAAACATAAGAGTTTAACATTTAATCTAGACAAATAATTGATTTATACATAATCGCTGCGATATTATAAAGCTATTTAAAATTCATTTAGAGAATATATTTATTTCAAAAACAGTGGTGATTTCTTGATTATTTTCTAATACTTCACTCTCTTCAACATATATAGTTACAAGCCCTTTTACAAAACAACGCTCAATCCACAACTACACTACAAACATACAACACAACATCACCAGTTATATTTCAGAAGCATAGCCGATACTGGAGGCTAAGTACTGGGGCAAAACACAGTAAAGAGGTAATGCCAAGACTGTGTAGGAAAACCACCAAAGAGACCTTAGGTCTAGGGTGTGGGCAGCTCTACACAGGGAATGGTAGGTTCAAAAAACATCTACACAAGGTGGAGTTAATTAACTCGGAACCTTTGTGCAGACTAGGGATTTACCGATTTACGGTTAACCGATAAATTGACAAAAAAACGTTCGGTAAACTTACCGGTAAATTTCATAAATCCATACTAGAAATTTTTATGTAGAAAATATTGTGTTTATAGATATTTAAAAGGTCTAAAGGGACATTGAAAAAAAAAAAAACAGTTAAGTGTAAGCAACAATATACCTAATTATTAATTTTATGTAAGATATTTATTGTTTAATATTAATTTAAACTTTCTTGGGTTTGAGTGCCGCTGTAAATCGTACAGAAAGCGCTGGTTATATAGTTGGCATATGTGTTTGTGCTCTGCAGTTTTTTAAAATATTTTTAATGGTTTAAAATCTTTACAATCAACGTTTTTTTTAAAGAATAAGTAAATATCTCCTTTTTTTAATATTTAAAAATAATAATGTCTAAATACTTTACGTATTTTTTAAATTAATAGCAATTTTTGAATACACCATATTATGACAGGACATTAATGCAATATTATTGTAAAATAACATAAAAATTAAACTATTTAAAATAATTAAATACAAATATATTTATTACAAGATTCATAATACTATGCCTTAAGATTGGGCAAAATATGTAATATTCTAAAAAGAAATTTACCGGTCAAGCGATGTTTTAATTTTCATTTACCGAATTACCGGTAGTGGAAAAAGTCGGTAATTTTACAATCTCTAGTGCAGAGTTTGTCAGGAAGAAGAGGCCTTCACCTGCTATTCCATTGTGTTGGAAATCGGCAATTTTTGGCACATTAAGATCAAAGAAGATCATATCGTAAAAAGAACTAGAAGGGAGAAGCCCAACGACCTTATGAAGACGGAAGGTTTCCTATCAATGGCGCAAAAGGGATGACACAATAAGCCTTATAATGGAGTTGATAAGGAGAGAAATTGGGATTGATTAATTAGACGAGATATGAAGACACTGTTATAATATGGCTATAAGCTTACACAAACTGCACTGGACTTGTAATGATTTTATAGAATAAAAGGTGGGAGTAGAGATATAACACGATGCAATGTATGGTTGAATCTGATAGATTGATGTCTGTCTAGATCTCTCACTGGCTTATATACAGGTTTTCCCCACTCTAGTCTGCTTAAGTGAGGGAGTACCAGAGAGAGTCTGTTTTCTCTCGGTCGGGCTTGTGTTCTCTCTCTCCTTCTTGCAGTTACAGCCTCAAAACGGAACTGGCTGCAGTGTCTGGGATGGAGTCGCTCTTCCTAGTCTATTCTAATCTAATCAACTTCTTCTTGCTAACATATTCATAATAGTTCTTGTACGTAAATTGTTCATAATAGTTAAAAAGATTATTTAAAATTTTCTTTCTAGAATTATTCGAATGACTTTTTTTTTTATTAAAGACTCCTCTTTATAAAAATAAAAGTCCTTACTATCTAACCATCAGATTGATTTTCAGCAAGGCAGCATCTGCAACTCAGTGCGGAGCATTGTGGAATACCCTATCCTAAACATGAGAGCGCAGAAGCTATTAAGTCCGAAGGCTTGCTAAAAAACCTTCACACATTATGTGCTTGTCAAATCCTACTTTAATGTACGATTAAGTCAGCCCGGGATTATTGAAGTTTCAGCCGGAAATAACTGACTTACCGACAAAGATTTTTCCGTTATTTTTTTGAAACCAACCAGAGAGAGAGAGAGAGAGAGAGAGAGAGAGAGAGAGAGAGAGAGGGGCAAAACATTCTTTATTAATTTTTTTCTTTTTTTTAAAAATAAAATAAACTTATAAATCTTAGAATGAATATGGTTGACAAAAGCAGACAAATAAAGGAGTGTTCAGAGAAAAATATTTTCAAAAAATTTGCATTAAATGATATACATCGAATTGATAAAGCATTAAGGTTTACAACCTGTTATTACCATCAAATTTATTTCGCCCTGTTAAGTATGGAAACAAATAGATGACAACAGAAAGCCTAATAAAAAATAAAATAAAAAAAATTCACAAACAATATGTAGCTACACCTACGCAGTGTATTTATTTAGCCAACTTAAAATAAATTTACAATTCATTTTGTTTTGTATCTGAAATTAAGTTGTAGGACTTAGTATTGTTCTAGTATTATTTTTTAACTCAGTATATAAAGTATATATTCGTCCCAGCAATTAGAAACAGTTATTTGAAATGTAATTTTTGGTGCGCTTGATATCATCTCAATTCAGACCCCTCCTTAAATCTAACAACTGAATGCATGCCTTACAAAATAAGGTAACTCCATGACTCAGAAAAGTGTGTGCATCCTACACAGTGTTCTAAACTATTTTAAAGTTAAATGAAAACCTGTTGATGTTGTGATGGAACTAACAAGCAAGAAAATAGATATTTTAAATATATCAGTTTAGAGACAAAACTGGACAGCAGGTTGGCAAAAAAAGGTGCAAACATCGACAGGTACAAACCGTTAGTGCAAGACAATACACTTGGCAAACTCCTTTGTAAAAGAAGTTTTAAGCTCCTTTCTACAAACCCCCATAGGACAAACAATATAATATATTAGGGCAGTTTTTTAACTACAAGATTGAGTAGGTACTATCCAGTCCACCACATTTTACCAAGTCACTCAGCCAACATCAATGGCACTAAAAACGTATATTTATGGTGAAAATTAGATAATGAAAATTTGACATGATTGCAATACTTTCTCTTATAGCGATAAGAGAAAGTAAAAAATAGTGTAATAGTGAATATTTTAAGAGAATATACTAACATTTATGGACTGAATAATGGCGGAGGTTTTATATACTTACCCGTTTAGTTAATATGTGGAGAGGTTCATCTAAAACCAGTCTGTACAACCTAAAGTAATATAAGTAAACTAAACCTAACTCAACAACCATGAGAAGTCGTACGTCCTTTTGGTTTGGATTATACGTGTCTGTGCGTTGTGCGTACGTCTGTACGTGATTGTTGGTGTATATATATATATATATATACGTCGTACACCAACTGTATTTCCTTCAACATCTCCTTGGTTTGTCTCTAAAGGGAAACATTACAAGCATCTTGAATGTGCAAAGTTTAAATTAGATGCACTAAACTTTACTAGATGGTCTTTTCTTCCCCTTGTCTATCGACTCCCCAGCCATCTTCATCCTCTCCGACACTGCTTGTACAACTCTTCGCCAGTCATCTAATACTAATGCTATGAATACATTAAACAGGAAACATAAGGTAATTAAAAGTACAAGATGTCATGAAATCAACAATAGAATATGAAATATGACCCAATAAGTATATTATAATTATGTAAAACCGTTTTAATGTTTTAAATGAAGAAGATATTAATACTTTAATCGACTAATATCTTGTCGAACTGATATATAACGTTTAGTTTATAAATTAATTTTGTATCAGTAATATTCAAAAATATCTACTTTCTCTTCTATAGAAATTTTTACTTTCTCTTACTGCTGTAAGAGAAAATATTGTGAGCTTATGTGTGTCTGTGTGTATGTTTTTTTGTGAACAGCATCTCTCAAAAAAAGAAAAATTGCAGAAAGTTTAAACTGTACCAGAACCCGTTTATATCCACTACTTCGCCAAAAAAAAAAAAAAAAAATGGATACAACATTAGTATTTAATAATATTGACATAAGATCCCTACATTCGAATCCTCAACGCTAATTGTATCAAATTAATGTTCACCAAAAACAAATTTTGAAAAAAATATATCAAAACCGGGAAGAAATCACAGTAGGAATAATCTCTTGTTAAAACAATCAATGAAAGTGATATGTTTTTATTGCAATATTGTTTCTTTTATTATGGAAAATGTATTTATGTAGTGTGGTTAATGAACTGGATGGGAAAATAAATGTGGGAATACAGAAATAACATTGCTGACCCAACTGTGTAAAACAATAAACCCATGGCAGACTCAGGCCTATATAAATGACGTATAAATTTTAATTACTATTTCGACAAATATTTATAAAGCACAATTTAGAAAACGTTTAATTATTATTATTATTATTATTATTATTATTATTATTATTATTATTATTATATATACACTAACACCGCCAAAAAATTCCCGCCATTTATAAAAATTACATTCAAAAAATAATAATAATATTGTCTGATCTGTTTTCACCAGTCATTTTGTTTTGGGCGATTAATAGTGAACATTTTTTTAGATCAAATTGGACTTTGTACATCATTAACCTTGTGGTATTTAAAAAAAATTGTGGTTACGTTTGGGGTCTGTCAGGATTAGAATTAAACTTAAACTGCGCATGCTTTGTTTTTATTATAGATCCCATTTTTACTTTCACTTACTCCTAGTAAGAGGAAGAATTGTAATCGTGTCAAATTTTCGATATTGAGTTTTCACCGGAAATATATCCGCTTTGAGGTCCCCTGAGTCCAAAAAAGTGGTTTTTAGCAAATGGTCTGTGTGTGTGCGTGTATATGTGAACAGCATAGCTCAAAAAACGAAAAACTGTAGAAAACTGAAACTTAATATTCCGTTTAGGTATCACCATGCGATCTGACTGTGCGTTATCTGTCAAAATTCCTCAACCAGAAGTACCACTTTACTAGTTGACTTTTTTACTTTTTTGCGTTTTTCTCAAAAATGGCTCCAAGGATTTTCTTTAAACTTGTCACATCAACTACACATACAAGGAGCTACAACTTTTATTTGAAACATTTCTCTGGGAAAATTGATTTAAGGGCCCTTCTGGGGGAGGGGTGGGGTTAGGTTACCCTCTAAAGTGCTATTTCAGGTTATTACACAATTCGGTCATTTAAATAATGTTAATTAGAATGAAATATGTTGTTGAAATTCCGAGTTTGAGAAAAATCGGAAGTGCTTTTGTTTTAACACTTTACTAAATATGATTTTTTCACTTTATCGCGATTTTCTCAAAAATGGCCCCGACGATTTTCTTGAAACTACACATATAAACTAAACATTCAAAGATCTACAACTTTTATATAAAACATTTCTCTGGGAAAATTCATTTAAGGGCACTTTTAGAAGAGGGGTAGTGTTACAGCTTCCTCTAAAGTGGTATCATACTTGATTATATAACTCTATCATCCAAATGAAATTAATTAGAAATAAATAGATGGCCAAAATTCTGAATTTCAAGAAAATTAATAAACCGGAAGTGCGCTTTTAATGGCCACTTTTTCGACGAATTTCAATTAAATTTGGTACACAAATTATAAAAATTTGTCAATTATAATTTTGAGAACTGGAGTAAGAGAAAGTTGTGTGAGGGTTTCACACCAGATTTGTTATATAGGTGAACAGCATAACTCAAAAACGGGAAACCGTACAAAGTTTACCAAACGTGATATTAGTTTAGGTATCACCATGGGATCTGTAGTACGTTAACTGGCAAAATTCCTGACCGGAAGTACACAATTCCTGAACCGGAAAGTGCGATT
>JAAEAF010007143.1:0-66966 GCA_011037195.1 Triatoma infestans
ATTATTATTATTATTATTATTATTATTATTATTATTATTATATACTTCTTATTTTTAAATAAAGCTGTAACTTCTCTTGCAGAATAAATACCAAAGTTAATTTCACATTAATTATACGTAGTAAAAGGGTTCTGAAATTCTTCAAATTTTGTGGCTACATATTTGTGGTTATCAGTTTCTTCTAATAATATACCGCAATTTGTTAGAGTATCGATTTAACAATTATGCAGGTATGTTTATAAGCAAAAATTTGTAAATGAATAACTTATCTTATTTGTATAGGAAATTAAACGATTTATTCTAAAGGAATCATTGCTATATTTATGTTTAAACCCTCTTTTCGAAAATTAAATTTTCAAAATGTGGTAGTGCAATGTGTTGACTCAAATAGGAAATGCCAGAAGCGAAAAAGCTTTTGTCAGAATACAAAACAGTATTATTCCAATAATGAGGATTCGTCAATGTCATTCATCTAATGGACATTATCTTTCTCTCACATACACCTATATGTGGGGTATATATATATATATATATATATAGAGAGAGAGAGAGAGACAAACACAGCGGTAACAGAAACAAGTAGAAGTCAACTCTCCACACGAATTTGATAGCTTTACTCTGACGATGGATGAAAATCCGAAACCGGTCAGAAACAACAAAAACATGCATGCTACGACGCATAAAATCCCAGATGTTATCCAGCATTGCGGACCCATCCACATATTCATGAAATTTGAACTTAGTGCGATTTTCAAACTAAGTGGGAATGAGAGAGAGAGAAACTGACACACACACACACACACACACACACACACACACACACACACAGACAAATTTCTGAAAACACGTTTTTCGGAATCAGTGCATTTCAAAATGTGTATTTGGAGGGGAAAACCCCTATATTATTTGAAAATTGTTACAAGTTACTAATAACTGACCAAGGTTTTGCAGCTACTATAACGTAGGTCACCTAGATTATTCGGGTGTGATCACTTTGTGGAGTACTAGAGATTCGAGATTTCTCCAACATAGCAACATTTGAAAGAGACGTTTCCCAAAATCGAAAGACGAAGTCTCATCTTTGGAACTTAGGATTTCTCTAAAATTTTAAATGCAATTTTCAGAATATAGAAGAGTAGGTATACCCGAGCATAATTATAGCATAGCTATGGTGCAGTTTTCCATAACTATAATGCATTCTTGACTAAGGAAAGTAGAGGAGATTGACAAAACATCTCTATCCTCCCACCACACACAACACAGTACAAAAAACACACACAAATAATACAAAGTGATTGATAGACAAATCGTAACAGTAATTTAACCGGCTCAGATTCTGCGACTTTATTATTAAATTGACAACGAATCTAGTTCATGAAAAGTTCTACAGTTGAAGAAAGCGACATGTGCCTTCAAAATATTTGCTAGTAATAGCTTTCTTACAAGCCAACAAGATATAATTAACATTATCAAATTACTTACTCTGAACTTTAAGGTATTAAATTCTTCAATAAATTCATTTAAAAAAATAATGACGGATTAGTACAAGAAGTTTTAGAAGGATTCCATCCCTAATGATTCGCTGGCAGTATATCTTACCTGCAACAAAAAATCATATGCAATCCGCCCAATGATTACGTCATCCGCCAACTTAATGACATAGTGCATCTCCCTACCAAAAACTAGGGGAAGACCAAGATCAGTCTACCTCAATACCTTGGAATTCTGGAAGAAGAAGTAGGCGAAGTTTACTACAAAAGGGTAGTAGCTAAACCAATATAGTATACTTGATCTGCAATTCAGAGTTGAACACGCAGTCTAGTCTTATATACACAGCCATCAAGAAAACTTTACCATCAACAATGTTCTATCAGTTCAGACTGTCACTTCTACTCACATTCCTATATCAGTTAATGTAAAGTCCTTGTGGTACTCTTAGTTTCTTAGTTAATATATTATTGTACAGTCAATGTCACTTTTCTCTTATACATTTTTCTTTTGTCCGATCTCACAATAATCCCACTCACTACACTTTTGTACAAAATATGCTTTAGCAAAACAATTTAGATTTTGCTTACTTGACTTTTACCCTATTTTCCTCTTTTATGTCAATGACATGATTAGTTTTTTTAGGGCATGCCTCTGCCTTTTTATTTGTTTCTATTTCAGTTCTAGAACCCTGACGTCGAAAGTTGTTCGATGTATATATACTTTTGCTATCTTAAGTTCTGCCAGTTTTTTTTTCAAGATATTTGAGGGATTATACAAATGCCCATCATTCAATCGACTTGAAAGGATTCACATTCCTCTTTTATAATATCGAAGTCAACACCTTGAGAGTAGTAGACCTTTGAAATTCTTAAGAGCAAAAGGAACTGCCGGCCAATCTTATATTTGAAGAAAATCGGTTGACCGAAGTAAGAATTATCTGATCGTTTTTTGTTTTTATTAATTTGTCGCTGTTCTCTCTACAAGCACACAGGTGATTTGATTGAACTTTCTTTACCTTCTCATATAAAGATTTATCATTATTGTTGCTACTTTATTCGATTTTAGGGGAGATTTAAGAGATAACTGGGGTCGTCACCCTCTGGTATGGATGTTTGTAAGAAAGTGGCTATAAAGACACATTCATTGTGAATAATAGATTTACTGTCAAGGATGATGCCATTAATAAACCCAAACAATTGGATTTCCTCAATGTTCCATACAGTACTATTTATCTGTTATAATATTATCTCTTTCGCCACACTACTGAAGCGATATGATACTAGAAGTGACCTAACTACAGAGGCAATGCGGAATCCACCAAAAAGTTGATTAGTAAATATTTAATTAATTTTCCAAAAGAACTATTATTCAGCGGCTGGATCCTCTTAGCAACGAACAATTTTTCAGTCCCTTAATTATCAAAAGGGCTTCTTTGGCTAAAGCCCAAGCAAGAAAGTGATATAAAAAAAAAAAACCCTATGGCGCAACAGCCCATGAAGGGCGAAGGCTTGCCAGATGGCGATTTGAATAGGGAGGCGTGTGGTAAGCACGCCGTAGTTCCCACGCCGTTTAGTTTCGGCCTTCGCTACCTAGGGCGATACTAACTGTATCTTCCCACTTGGCCATGTAGGTCCCGGCTCTAGAATAGGCCTACGGTATGCCCTGCCTGTCGTAGGAGGCGACTAAAAGGGTGACCCTGCACAGGTATTGACGTATTTTTTAATAAGACATGCTCTAATCCAAGTGCGGATATTAAAAAACTAGAAGTATCTTCAGAACTGCATACTTCTAGAAACAGAATTGGCGTTGGTCTGTGGCGCCTCCATAGCCCACCCTCCGGGGTGCAATCAGCCTCTGGCTCTCCAGGTTGGGGATTCCCTCCCCCAACCCATCCTGATCCTTTCCCCTTGCAGGGTTGCCTGTAAGTATCCTGGGTTACTGACACCCCTGTTCTTCAGGCAATGGACAGGAATCAGTAGATGGACCGGCACATCCATCGGGCGTGCGATCAGTCACGCTAGCTCGTTAGAGTTGAAACACTGAACTACGGGCGCAAGCTACTATCCGAGCCAATTGCTTGCAATTGAGGTAGGATTCGTAGTGGTCGTGGTTTAAACAGCAGCTCCAAGGACTGCAGTCATGAGTTGAGCGGGAGGAGACTCGCTATATAAAATGGAACCCCGGAACCAGCCCGTAAGTTGGTAGCGCATTTGCTGGGTGTGCGCGGTTTACCAGAGCCTGTTAGAGTTTGCCTTCTCTAGCTTCTGGGAGTGAAGTGTGATCTTCGTGTGATCACTTTGCGCGCTGGTTGAGCGTATCTCAACCTGCCCTTAAATGGGTCAAGCGGGGGCGTGCCCGGATGGGTACCTCTGCCAGTGGGAGGCCTTGCACTATAACCACCCACTGGTGGTGGCAGCCATCTCTTGTTAAAGGATCCCGTTGCTTGCAATGGGGGACCGGTAAATCCGAATGGGTAGGTACGGTCTAAAAACATCCCCTAAAGTCCAGAAGGATACAGGGTTGTAGTGCGCTAGCCACTAGACCAACGCGAGAGGACGAAAATGATTTAATGTATTGTTTTTTCCCCAAAAAGCCCCTTTTCCGTGGTCCTCAACCTTGAAATAACGAGAATGCAACGTGAGCCAGCAATTATATTAATTTGATTTTCTCTCATCCCATATTAGGAGTGAGTATTGCGATTGTGTCAAATTTTCGGAATTGAGTTTTCACCGGAAATATTTGTTTTCAAAGATTCCTGAGTACGAAACAATTATTTCTAGCGAATGGTCGCTGTGAACAAAATATCTCAAAAACTATAAATCGCAGGAACCTTGCAAAAAAACTTGGTTATTACCTCCTCATCTGACAGGAAGGTTTCGGGCAAAAATGCATCAACCAGAACGGCGACTTTCTAAAATAATGTTTTTAAGTTTTTCTTAAACAATTTTTACTTTCTCTTCTTACTCATAAAAAAAAAAAAAAAAACCTATGGCGCAACAATCCACGAAGGGCCAAGGCTTGCCAGATGGCAATTTGAATAGGGGGACGTGTGGTAAGCACGCTGCAGTTCCCACGCCGTTTAGTTTCGGCCTTCGCTACCTAGGGCGCTACTAACTGTATCTTCCCACTTTTCATCACGATGCTGGGTCAACATCGACTTGGCCCGACGAAAGGCGAATGCGCTGACCACTAGACCAACGCGTGAGACTTCTTACTCACAGTTAGAGAAACTATGGCGATCGTGTCAAGTTTTCGAAACTGATATTTTCACCATAAATACCAAGTTTTGAGATCGCTCGCCTAAGTATGAAAAAAATATTTTTAGGGAATTAGCTATATTTGTGTGTGTGTGTGTGTGTGTGTGTGTGTGTGTATGTGTCTGAGTTTTGACTAAATATCTTAAAAACGAAAAATGGCAGAAAGTTCAAACTTGGTATTAATTAATTTTAATCACTACCTCCAGCATCTGGCACGAAGTTTTTGGATAAAATACATCGAAATAGTGATATTTGCGACTTCGCTGAATGTTTTGTGTGTATTTTTTTTTTTTTTGTTTCACGCGGTAATTTTAAGAGTAGTTTAAACGATTTTCTAAAACAGCTTGTACTATATACATACATAATATTTATCGCTTTTTTTTGCAACATTTTTTTATATTAAGAAAATTGATTTTTGAGGAATCAATAACGTTAAACTTTCCAAGATAATGAATAGTGGTGCTTAGCCTTTCCCAGTATAAGTACCACCAGTATATAATTTTATCACTAAAGTAAAAGTAAAGTAATGCCTATTTTTTCAGGCGGGCTTAACGTCCAACTACGAAATTACGTGTCGTGGAAGGGGGCAGAAAAGCACGTACTTTACTATTAACATTTTTTTACGAATATAAAATTTAGCAGTTATACGCGGGACTCGAACTGGGGATATGCAAGTTACAAGTCCATACTCATAACCACTACACCAACACCCGCCCCTAATTTTATCACTATATAATATTAATATACAATAGAAGTGTTGGTAGGATTTCGAATTTAAAGAAAATCGGTTAATGGGAAGTGCAAGTATATAAATTTTTAATTATTTGTAATTTTCTCGAAAACCGAACTCTAACATTTTTCTTTATACTTGAATTGCTAGCTAACAATTGCACAACACTGCACAATACTATATCGCTCTTATTAGGAAAAAAGTTTATTCTAGGCTTCTATGCGCAATTAATATCATTGAATTTCAAATTTTTGTCAAAAATGTTTTAACAGCAAGATCAGAGAAAGTCATGTGAGTTTTCACAATGGGTTTTTATTTATTTATTTATTTTTTTATCAAAGTATTTATCAATGGTGGTGGTGTTTCCTTTGCTAGGGGAAAATAAATCACCAACATTTGCGGACCATATAGTGATCGTGGCAGAAAATTACTTAATGATTAAAAAAGTTTAAATAATATGTAGGTAAATGTAAGTAGGTTATTAATTTAGCTAAAGAAATGTTACTAAAAAAAAAAAGACGGAAGCTTAATAAAAAGAACAAGTGGAATTTCCAGGAAGAAGAAATTGATACAGTTAAATATTTTACAAAATACTTACGAATTTACACTGTTGTCGAATTTAAAGTTTGAAGTACATTGTACAGATAAGTTCAAGCAGCAAAATTAGGAGTAATATATTACGGAAGATCTTAAAGTAAAGTGCCAACTTTGTGCAAAAATATGAAACGTTTACTTTGGTGGTTAAGTCAGTAATATGCGGCGAATCTCACCTCCAGCGGTGCAAAGTGGGTCCTCAGAGAGATCCAATATTATGCATATGTTTCCTTAAAAGGCAACACCCTGTAACTAGGGCAGTAATTCTCCTTAGCTCCACTTTCGTTCTGCCGAGGATATAGTTTGTGCTAGTCTTTGATAGGCCCTCCAGGAAAATCTTAAAGTGCCTTAGCCCTGCAATTTCTGCTAAAAATAACATCTTGCTTTTCTTTTCAGGTTGCATATTAAAAAAAAGAATGCTACCGTGAGGCTGGGAAAGTTTGGTATTACTCCAACTTCACAACCGAGAAATTGGAGGAGTTTTAGTTTAGTTTTAGAAGGGGGATTGTTTTCATTGCAACTTATAAATTTCAAAATCTGGATATTGGGTGTAGCGACGAATTATTTGATAGGGATGTCTGAAAATTATTTCTTCACATATGCTATAGAAAAGAAAATTTCTAGAATCAACAGCGTACCAATAGAATTTGATTTTGTTACTTAATAATATTTATTTATTTATTTATTTATTTTTTAATTTAAGGCGCGTCAACATCTATGGCCATTGGCGCCCGGAGCCTTCTCAGTGCATGCCGGCCTCCGCACAGTGTTCTCTCGTTACAGACAACACTGTCCATCACCGGACAGTGAGTTGTAGAGGCTCCTAGGAAGAAAAAATCTAAGGGTATCACAGCTGGACTCGAACCCGGGTCCTTCGCGTGGGAGTCCAGTGCGCTAACCTTTAGCTAATCCCTTCCCTTATAACATCTATTATTATTACTGCGGCGATGAACTTGTATAGAAATCATTTTCATTCTAAAAACGTTATTTTATAAAAATGTAAATGTCACGAACACACCACGTAGAGTTGAAAATGCATTTTGATTACATCGGTTTGATTTCCACAAATGTTTTTAAAATAAACCTGTTCAAAATTTCTCCAGAAAAAAGAGAGGGAAAAATAACAAAAACAAGCCATATATATATGGTTAATTCCCCAGGTATGTGTTTTCACTTTTAGGAACATTTACTGTTAAAAAGGAAGTTTACTATTATAAATGGAAATTGGAGAAATTGATAAATACGCCTAGTTAGATACTTATATCCTTTATATAATACAAATGTAATTTCAAAGGATGGATTAAGGACAATAATCCTTCTTGTTTTAAAAGTATGATTTATTCATTCATTGTTCAGGAATATTCGGCCTAATGAGGTCTTATCCAGATGGTATTTACATTTCTCTCAAGTCACCTTTTGTTGAAAAAACAATTTTATTCAAATCTATTCTTCGGTGAAAAAGATCTTTGAATTATCTTAACTTATATATAAACATGTAGACAGTGTGGAAAGAAGTAAAGGAGAAACTAGCCTTCCTTACTAATGCTTCTTTAATTAAACTAATAATTCAGAAGTATGACATATCCAAAGCATAAAATAATCAGTCTACAACTGAAAATGGTGACTATACTTTATGATGTTAACATTATCACAACTAGTATTATAATAATAAAAAATAATAACAGATAAAAATTCAAATTCCATATTTTCACCAGAAATAAATGTTTTGATGTGTACTGAGTCAGAAAAAAACGTTTATATAATACACTTATGCAAAACAATTGATACAGATGAGCGGTTACGTAATGCTAACTTAAAAAGATGTTTGTATCTTGAAAGAGTTGCATGTTGAAGACGCTAAGTTCATGTGTCTTCACTTCCAAATTGATAATTTTAGTGGCTTGGAAGAGCTTTCTTTGCTGATGTACTTCTAGTCTGGGTACCAACTCTTAGGGGAATTTCGTATACGAGGATATAAATAGGTTTGCCAAATTAGGCGCCTCTCTCCCTTTCATTTGTCTTTTCGGCACACGACTGTCAAGTCCTCAGTCTTGGTTTAGATTCACAGCATTTATCCTTATGGATGAACTCAATGTGGTTGTCAGCATCTAAGATGTTCTTTGCGAGTTTAGACGGGGTTATTAGTGAGATATTGCTGTGTCTTTCACGGATCCCACTCAGGAATCTGGATGGATCTCTTACTGGACTTTGCTCTTAATGGGGATTATGCCAGAAACACCTTTTGTTGTACCTTGTGGGATAGAGCAAGATTCACCCATCCATCTTATGACAGATTGCTTGTGTTGTGAAATAATTAGGTTCAGGATCTTTAGTCTGTACAGGATGTCTGTGCAGGGCTTACGCTATTTCCTCTAAGGTTAAGGGTTATATTTGTTTAGAATCTTGAATGATTTTCTTTATGGTGATGTGTTACTCCCAACTATATAGTACAGGAGGTAACTAACATTTAACAAAATATCCCGAAATATTGAAGAAAATCTGTTATTTAAATCTATGCACATTGCAGTAACAGCAAGTCGTGTAATTATTTCAACCGGATATTTTTTTCCTGTTTTTTTTTTTTTTAACTTTTTATAAAATTAAACCACTTATTTTTATAAAAAGATACACAACAATAGTATTATTAGGGAAGGGAATAGCTGAGTGGTCAGCGTTCTGGACTCCCACGCGGAGGACCCGGGTTCGAGTCCAGCTGTGCTACCCTTAGATTTTTTTTCTTCCTAGGAGCCTCTACACTGTCCGGTGATGGACAGTGTTGTCTGTAACGAGAGAACACTGTCCGGAGGCCGGCAATGCACGGAGATAGCTTCGGGCGCAAATGACCGTAGATGTTGACGCGTCTTAATTAAAAAAAAAAAAAAATTGTTATACATAGTTTAATGTTGGATAAAGGTAAAGGATTGTGAGATTCGGTCTTTTTTTTTTAAAAAAAATAAGAAAACTTAAATTCTTGCCAAAGTTTCGACAAATATATTGTCTTTTTCAAGGTATTAAAAACAAAAAACTATTAATTAATCTTCAAAACAAAACAAATTTAAAAACTTATGTATACATTTGGAAAATAAAAAGTTGAAAACACCTCAAACATCACAGAGAATAGTGAGAGCATAATTGTATTTTCCAATTTTATACATAAGTTTTTAAATTTGTTATGTTTTGATGATTATTTCAAAACAAAAAATTTTGAAAGCAAAAATTATTTAAAAAAGACAATATATTTGTCGAAACGTTGGCAAGAATTTAAGTTTTCTTATTTAAAAAAAAAAAAGACCGAATCTCACACGGTCGAGAAGAATATTCCATTAATGTTGGATCTTTTACTGACCTATTTATTTTATTTATTGTGGTTCTGTTGACACAGATTATGTCAGAATCTACAATATATATAGATATTAAAAATAAATAATTCAATAAGTAAGAAGGTTTTCTAAAATTAGAAAATTTTCTAATTCATTTGAGTTTAGTGTTTATTATTATAAAAACAAGTAATATCAGGTTGAACTGGGTATAATAAAATATAACATACGGTTATGGTTGGGTGAGAAATATTGCATGTTAATATGAATACAGAGAACTAGGTCAGCTATATTACCAGGGACTTAATTAACGTTATAAATAAGTTTTAACTAATATTTCTCAAGTTATATTATTATTTTTGTTACTCTATTAACAGACAAGCACATAGTGAATTGCTTGTTATAATATAGTGAGAAATTAATTATTTACTTATCACACTAGACAAATTTAAAAATAAACATTCATATTATGTTAATGGAATTCGTCACAATAAGCGCTGCCACTATTCTATGTTGTTGATACCAGCCGTTTCAGCACTGTGGTTCTCTAATTCAGTGGTCTCCAAAGGTTTCTGATCGCGTGCCCCTAGGAAATATACTGTTCCCCCTATATAATACATATGTGTGTGTGTGTGTGTATGTGTAGTCAAAAATCAAATTATATATTATTTATTTACTTAAACAATATCACTATACATACCTACATTTAAATCCAATTAAACATTTTGAATTAGAATTTAATGTAATTCTATTTGCTTATTTTCCAATGGGATTGTACTTGTTTAGTAACATCGGAAAAATCTGGTTTAATGTCCTTTGTTAATGCAATTGCGAAGATCTTCGTTCTAACTCTAATTTAATTCTGTATTTAGTTTTAGTTGTTGTAATTGCAGAAAACGCAGTTTCTTTACACAGGTAAGATTGCATTCATTGCTGTACTTACTCAGTCTGGATATTCGGTTTTTAATTCCATCCACCAGTTTATTAAGAGATTTTTTCTTTAAACTCAGATTTCACGTCGCAGAATGGCTCAATAGCCGAAGTCATGAAGTCGGAAAAAATAATCTGTTATTACACGTTCAAAAATCTATTTGTTTTTAGGTTCTCGAATACATATTCGGGCGACAAGAAACAGGAAAGAATATTGAGCTTAAATGAATCTCCTTAATAATAAATAATTTTTTTTTTTTTTCAAATAAATTAGAAAAATATACATCTAAAATCTAAATTTATGGAATAAATTACTGATATTTTTGAGATTTCAGAAAAATTTCCTAAATTACCACTAAAAATACGATAATTTCTGCTAAATTTCCTACTATGCGCAATTTAAATTTTTTTGTTATGTGAGAGCAAGTGATCGTAATCCTACTTCTTCGGAAGGATGACTGTAAGATTAGGCAGACTGTGGACAGGAAATACGTACAGTAACTTGAAGGGAAACTTGGCTACCTCCAAATATCACTTTGCATATCCCCCGGGGTACGCATACCTTACTTTGGAGACCACTGCTCTAATCACGCATCTCCAATAGCTTTTATCCCTTCTGGCACGTCCTAGAATAAACTACAATATTTCACCAGGAGCTATGTTAAAAAAAGAGCTACTCAAAATCCCAATAAAGCTCCTCAATTTTGGAGCTAAAATCACGCAGCTAAAAGCAATGTGATAATAATCTAAAATGAACTTCCAATATGTCTAAAACCAAAAAATCAAGTGTCTTTCAAACATTCTCAAGAAGTCCGGAAACAGTCTACAGGCGGCCTTGAAGACCTGCAAATAATTATCGTAAACTCTCGCAAGAGTTGTAAACAAGCAACAATTTCCATCAACAAATACAAAAAAATATTTACTTTACTCTTTTGCGACCAGTGATTTCTTTACAATCTGGTCAAATTCGATTTGCTTAACAATCATGACAACAAGCAAGAGTTCTGACTCGCACTACGCTACCACCATCCCAAATCCCAAATCACTCTTCGAATAGACTCTTTCTTCCAAAACAACACTCACTGTAGTTAAATATAATTTATGGGTACAAGTGTCAGCATTATACACATTGATTCCTTCAACAACACCTCAACATCCTGTCCCAATCACCAATTCATTGATGGCAGCAACACCTTAATCCATCACTAATCTGATGAGCAAAAGACACGCAAGATATTCACTCGATCAGCTGGTGTTTGAGACAGTATGCGTGATTTTTGCACTTTAACTGTTTCCAGAGAATATAGAGAGATTAGTTAATTTTTGCATCTTCACAAAAATCATTAACTTAATTCATAATTCATGAAAAAGTTGGTTAAATTTTTTTTTTTAGTACAAATTAAATTTATCTGTCATATTGTATACAGAACACTTGTGGCCATCACTTGAACACGAACTAAATGTGTTCACCAGTGGAAGAGATAAGTAGGCGATAGGCGGCGAACCCTCAACATGTAGAATAAATGTGTATAATTGTTGTGTTAGTATAAAATGGATAATTGTTATAGATGGTTGTAGGTATTATATACATATATATAGACACACTTGCACAAAATATGACAGTTACATGCTGTTGTTAATGTTCACCACTCTGTTTCTACAATTGCAATAAAGTTTATATTCCAGAATGGCTGTACTTTAATTACAATAATGCAATTATTATTAAGCTGGAGTTTGTGTTAAGGTAAATTAATTAATTTCATTTAAAATTATAATCAATACTACATATTTTATTAAAACAAAAAAAATTATATATATATAACCAGATTAAATTCGCCAACTCCAGGATCCAGGTTTACGATTACGTGTCAACTTTTTGGAGACTTAATTCATCCTCTAGGAATAAAAGTGGTAGCAGTTCTAGCAATATTATCGACTGTTTTACCATACATCATAGGCACCGCCTTGAACCAAGAGTGCAGAGGGTTTTCCTCAAAGTTGGGACGGAGACCTACTGTGTTAGTGAGTGAAAAGCATTACTATCACCGAAGAGCATTACTATCGGACCTTGCACCAGTAATCTTTGTTGCATTCAAAGATTAAGGGAGACCAGAAGGCAAGGCGGAAGCTAACTTCAAAAACTAACCAGCGGCTGTATGTTTGGGGTTTAGGAGGCAAAGAATTTAAATGAAATGAAATTTGTTTAATATATGGATGGGTCCGCAATGCTGGATAACATCTGGTATTTTATCCGTTATAGCATGCATATTCATTTTGTTCCTGACCGGTTTCGGATTTTTATCCATCGTCAGAGCAAATTCACCAAGTTCGTGCAGAGAGTTCACTTCAACATAATGTTTCTAATTGTTGTGGCGGTTGGTTCTGCAGAGCTGGAAAGCATCACAGACATTTTCCGTGGTAGCCTGCTTCATTTTGTGGTCATTATACACTCTAAAAACGAATTTGCTCTGTGCAAGTCTGTGTTATCACACTGTCTGGCAAACGCATCCTGAAGATGGGCAAACGCCCGAAACCGGTCGACGACCAAAAAATGAAGCAGGCTACCACGGAAAATTTCTCTGATTATGTTTCTAACATTACTGAATGAATATGCATGATTCGACGCATAAGATACCAATCTCAAATTTTCTTAACCTAGAAGATAACTGTATGGTTATATTTTGTAGGTTGAATATAATTTGATTCAGCTTCCCACTTATGATTAAAAACTGCCAAACCATTCATTCATTCAAAAGAATGACTCAACTCATGAGACCAAAGATTTTTTGTTAGAGGCAATTTTATTTAAGCAAGTAATTGTTCCCATCGACTTGTTTCTGGTATTCACGACTACGATCTAATTGTAAATACACTTTACTAAGATACCTCATAATGCATGGCTTAGGCAATCATTGAATACGGTTGTATCAAAGCGAGGCAATATGTCTCTCAACGTACCATAAGCGAGAGCTTATAAGACGGAAAAGCGCTGAATAACGATATTGCATTTCTCTATATTTATTAAATTTTTCAGCAAACCAGCTTGTTGCAATCACTTCTTGATTTATTTTTTTTAACTTGGTTGCATTAATGACGAATTAATATTTCAAAAATAACAAGGGCTTACTCCAAAGTTAAATTCAATAGAGTGTTCTATTATTAATAATTTATTCATTTTCATTCATGAAACGCTTGTTTCTTTTTTCAGTTAAAAAAAAAAAAAAATATATAGGCAATAGACAGACAAAATCTACTGTTTTGTTTATAGGAAGGGAATATGTAAATTTGGTCATAATTGAAATGTTTACAATGTTTACACAGTATATCAATTTATTAAGATAACCGTGCTCATGCTTTTACCAATAAACAATATTGTTAAGTGTTAATACATTTTTAATACGAGTATATTTTGATTTTGTTTGCAATATTCATCGCTTGTTATACAACAAAGTTTTTCATTATTTGTTTTGTCAAAGCTTATATTTCAAAAACTATAAGTCATTTATCTTCATATACAATGGGTTAGAGCAGTCAGCATGGATGGAAGAATGGTCATTTGTTATTGTCTTAACAAGATAATTTATATTAAACTGTCATAGGTTAATGACAAAATATAAGTATTAACTCTTAATTATGATTAATCATTTATTTATATGACATTATAATGAAATATATTTAGGTACATTATGGAGCAGAAAATTTAGGGTGAAATACAATATTTTTAATATTATAATCTTTTTAATTTTTTTGTTTCTTTTTTAATTTGACATGTTTAATATTGATAACTTGAATTTTTTCGTTGTTTTGTATTTACACAACTAGGAAGTATTGACAGATTATAGTGATAATAAAAATCATCTCGGATAATAAATTAGATACCAGCTATTTAAAGAGCTAGACATCGTCACTCTTGTAAGAAAGTGTCGTCTCTGATGGATAGGTTATATAGAACGAATGGACGAAGAAAGAGTACCTAAAAAATCGCGCTGGCGATGGATAGATAACGTCCAGGAAGACATATCAAAGTTAGGAATTACAAGATGGAGGGGAAAAGCCCAAGATAGAGATGGCTGGCACAAACTTGTGGATGAGGCCTGGGTCCTCTAGGATTGTTGAGCCGATGTAATAAAATAATAATAATAATACTGACCCTTTTTCAAAACCCTGCGGTGTAACAGCCCATGAAGGGCGAAGGCTTGCCAGACGGCGAATTGAATAGGAGAGCATGTGGTAAGCACGCCTTTTCGTTCCGGCCTTTGCTACCTAGGGCGCTACTAACTGTAGCTTCCCCACTTTTTATCACGATGCTAGTTCAACCCCGACTTTGCCCTCATGGGAATCGAACCCTGAATTCTCGCACAAAAGGCGAGTACACTAGCCACTAGAGTGACTAGACCAATGCGTGAGGAGAATAATAATAATGATAATAAATTCGATTTACACCAGAATGACATCAAATTAAAAATTATTAAATTAACATCCGATCATCTATTTATTGTTTGTTTTGGGAAAAATAAAGATTATAAATAATAGTTATTACCTTTTTATTGAGTTGTTATTAAAACAGATGAACATTATTATTCACGCATGCTGTAATTCTCCAAATTCTGTACACCAATGGAAATACTCAATGCAACCAGACCTATTTGTTAAATAAATTTATTCTCCATTTAAAGTTAAATAGCCTTTTATTCCAAGAATATGGAAACACAAATTTGATATTCCGTTTAATCGTCTCTATGTCTCTGTTGCCACTGACACGTAAGTTTCAGTCAACAACACCATTTGCGGACTTTACTACGTCTTTATTTTTTCTTAATTTTTCCTTTAACTTTGAATAATGACATAAAGGCCTAATAGAAAGTAGTTTTCCTTGACTGTTTAATAAATTCATAGCTTCTCCGCCTAATATGCTCTCCTTGTTGTATCAACAGGACACCAACGGAGATTTCTGTGAGTAGATTTAAACGTTTCTAACCTTCCAGAGAGCTGTACTTAAGAATGGTGGAAACACCAGGGAGGTAATGTAGACAAAGAAAATAAATTTAATCAATGAAATTTTGGATAATCCCACACTTAGTAATGCAAGGCAATTACGCCTTTCGCAAATTTTTTTTATGGTGGAAATTATGCTGAGAACAACTGAACCCATTCAATTTCCAACCAGAAGATCATGGCAAACAGGTAAATTTTGCAGCTGGATTTTACATATAGTAGCTAAGATACAGACTTTTTGGCTAGTGTTCTGTGGACTTTGAGGCTTAATTTACGGATGATATTAATAACTACCATAACTATCATCTATGGTTTCTACAAAATCCATATGCCATGGAACAACGCGATTTCAATATCATTTTAGTGGCTGACATTAGAGTATTTTCTGTGTTATAGATATTTTCCGTATTGTGTGATCATCACCGATTTCAGGCGTTCGCCCATCATTAGGGTCTTGATAATCAATATGATAACCCAGACACAACGCGAATGCCTTAAACCGGTTGATGAAGAAGCTATCATAGTAAATATCTCTGATGTTTCCAGCTTCCTGCGAATCCAACCACAACAATTGTGGGCTAATATTTTCAACATTTAGTTATTTTAAAGAGAAGTCTTGAACTGAATTGTGAAGGATATGTGACTTCATGAAATGTTTTATAAGATACGCCAGTCTAGATGCGCAATAAATGTGGTATCAGCTTGATGTGCCAATGCCTAATGAGGTAGGCAAATAACTGAGTGATTAAATAGGCATTACCCTAAAAGGTGAATTTATCTCTTGATTTTTACAGCACCTCGTAAACAGTGTTAAATTAAACATATTATATGAACTACTCGAAAAAGTATACTGCCAATCAATACGCAACAGTAAATGATGGTACGTACCTACTTCTCTATGATTCGTAGGTGTCAATCTTGCATACGATCTTAAAAAGATCACATTTTGAGCAATTTTTAATGAGTCACTAATTTTGTTGTTACAAGTGCACGCTAAAAGAAGGTGGAATTGTTTGCTGGATTTTTTGAGACATGAAGAAGAAACAAATTGTGATAGTATTGATAGTGATGCTGCTACTGCTAGGGGGTAGCCGAGGCCTATGATGATGATGGTGATGATTGATAGTGGAATCCTGTAGTAAAGAAGGGGAAGGTGTGACAATACAAGCTGATATGTTGGGGATGAACTAGAGATAGAATCGACAGAAGCTGTATCATCCCGTGAAAAAGATAAGATAACTGAAGGTAGATTATAGAATATACTACATTAGTCCAAATAAGAAAAGACAAGAAAGAAAGTATATTTGGAACAACTATTACAGTTTTACAAATCAAATTATTAACGCCAGAAAACAATTAGTAATTTAATTTATTATTTTCTAATGAAATTTTGGAAATAAATAATTTTTTTATTATTTATGTTAACGCTGTATGTGTAATATTTCATTTAATAACGTTAAAAAATAATAATTAATTGAATATAAGTCAGTGTAATATAATATTTAATGAATGAAATGGAAATAAGAACGTTTGGTCTCTTGAGAAGCCATTGGTAGTAGTTTGTATTCTATAAGTTATTATTGTAATACGAGGGTCATTCAATAAGTAATGAGACAAATCGCTGTGGCTCAAAAACGATTTAGTTAATCAATACAAAACTTTGGCTACTTTTCAACATTTATATATTTGTCCCATCGTTCTTCTAATTTGTGTATTCTACTGGCGAAAAATTCTTTGCGTTCAACTCGAACCTGATTTGCACCTGATTTTTAACTTCTTCATTGGATTGAAAATGTTTCCCACGTAGAGCCAAGGGGTCCAAACAAATGAAAGTCTAATGGGGCGAGGTCGGGGCTGTGGAGGGGATATGGAAGGATCTCCCACACTTGTTGACTGATTTGAAACCTAGTTTCTTTGTGGGCGCCCATAAGTTGTCTTTGAACCCATCTCGCACAAGTTTTCTTGTTCTGCAGCTTATTCTGAATAATGTTTTGAACAGTTCCAACATTTGTGTACACTTCTTTAGCTATCAATTCAACAGTAATACGCCTGTTGTCCTGAATTAACGCGTTAATGAGAGGTTCAAGAGAGGAAGTTGCAACTTCAACCGGTCGTCCATTTTGTTGCTCATCACATATACTTAGACGGCCACATTAAACTATTCTACCCATTTGTAAACGTTCGAACGGTTAAAACAATTATTCGCCAGTGAACGTTGTTCTTCCAAGGTGCAATGCTCGAGCGAACTCGCCATTGTTAACTGAATGCATTTGAGGTTATGCTTACCAAATACTTTCGAAGAGCTGATGAGAAACTAAGTACATGGGTGCCAACTTGACGTACTGAAACTATTGCATTGATTAGACGGACCGTTTCTAAGCTACAGCGATTTATCCGTTACTTATTGAATGAACTTCATACTTGTGTTAAAAGCATTTCTAGAATTCTAGTTTGAAGAAAATGGTTTTTGGAATTGGTATTTTAACAAAATAAAAATTTTCGCGAAACATCTCTATAAATTTTCAGATATATAATTATCTGATTTAAATTATATCAGCAAATTGTACAGATATAAATTATTACTTTTGTGTGTAACGTTATTCCGGATAAGTTGATTTTACTTGTGGTGAGAAATTTGTGGACCTTGGATTTCCCAAATGTTATTGGAATTTGATCTAGGCACTATCTTCTGGACTACAATTAAAGACTGCCTGTTATTTGAAAGACTACACCCAACCTCTTTGTTTCACCGCTATTTATTAGTGTGTTGGTGTAACTAAACTTCGAATAAAAATTATTGTATTGTTTATTGTATGGGTACAGGGGCATCGGTGGATCTGCAATGATGGATATTATCTGGGATTTTATCCGTCATATATGCATATTTTTCAATGTTCCTGATCGGTTACTGATTTTTCAATCCATTGTCAGAGTAAAGGTTATCAAGTTTTTTGTAGAGAGTTCCCTTCAACCTAATGTTTAACCAGCAACGTTTATCTCTCTACCTTTACGCACTGTTTTCATAACAAGAAGACTCCATTACTGAACAAAAAAAATAAATTCAATAATATTATCCAGCATTGCGAACCCATCCCATTAAAATAATAATTTTCATTCCAATAAATTCTAACGTACTTTAAAAACTAGAAAATATTCTGAATTAATCTTATTTAATGTTTATCTTATTTTTCGGTCAACTTTTTATATAATTTTGGGAAAAATACAACTGTATTTTAGGCATACACGGTGTAAACGTTAATTTTTTTTGCATGTTTCAGCCCAACAATAAGTAACGTTATTTTATTAATGCTAGAAATGAATACTTTAAGATTGTGAAAGTATGCAACACCATGAGTCGATGTTCAGTGTTAAAAAGCATGGTCACCCCACATGCAGTGGGGTATTCATAGGAAAACTCTTCTAGGAAAAACACAAAACTTACGCGGGAGAAATTTTTCCATAACGAGAAAATCTCCTAAAACAGGATTTCTGGCAAACTTAGTGATATGCAATGGCAAATCATCCAATTGGTATACTGGAATACTTCAGCCGGCCCGAATCCCACATAAGTAGCATTAAAGCCCACTAGTGGGAGCGTCTCACCAGTTAGAAAACTTCAGGCGATTGCATGAAGTTGAGTCGAGAAGTGACCAAATCATAACAAGAACCACCTCCAGCGAGGGTAACATCCAGTAAGCGATATAATATTGTCTTAATGTAAATAATAATTTCTTTTGTTAACGTTCTAATTAAAATAGCTACCATTCTACAACTAATTAAAAATTCTCTAGAATTTAAACGCTTCAAGAAAAAGGTTTTATTTGGCAAAAACTAGAGAAGGTCTTTGAAAAAATTAAAAAAAAAAAATATATATATATAAAATAATTAAATATTTAAAAATATATTACATTTAATCTCCTAAAATTTAAAATTCTACAAAATTATTTCATTTATAATAATTATAAAATAAAACAAAATATTTATTTATTTTTTATAACATTTATATAATTTAATTACATTTTTGTTTAAATTAAATTGTAATTTATAAAATTAGTAGAAGCCTAATACCGTATTCAATTCCCCCAAGGGTATTAATCAAACTGTACATGAACGTTGTTAATCGAGCGGCCATTGAATATCATTCAATATTAAATTTAAGCTAAATTTATTAATTCTAATTAGTTAATTTTGTTAGTTTAATAAATTATTTTATTATATTCACTTATCCATACTATCCTGGATAACATTGTAATTAATCAATATATATATATCAAAATAATAATATTTAAGAAAATCATGTAATAAAAATTGAATGTATAAAACACAAAATTCATGTATTTTAATTTTTTTTAATTTTTTTTTACTGATCTAATAATGTTCTATAAATCACTATGTTCTTTATAAATACTCTTTATTTTGTTGCAATAATATTTTTCTTCAACAATAGTTTTTAAAAACTTTATACAATTTCGCTGATGATCCTCTGATTCCCCCCCCCCCAAACATATAACGAGGTGCTCGCTGATCAGTCTTAACATATATATCTTCATTGATTAGTGCAATGAAGTCTATTCATGCTACAGACAGATCAGTATCCTTATGTTGGAAGCCATCAGAGTAATAGCAAATAATGCCATTACTTTCTTAGATTAGCTCTTTGATGTTGTTTTCCCCCCATACCATTAATATTGATCTTATAATCTCTCTCAAAACCTCACATTTTACCCATCTAATCTATTTTGAAGAGAAGAAATCGGTTTACTTTCATTTTTTGACCTCAATCTTAGTATGACCTCCCCCCACCCTGAATGTTCCTGTCGAATTCTACTTTACATCCAATCCTAGATACATACGGTTTAATCTTACATTGTAATTTAAAGGAAAGCTTGAGATGGATGGTCTTGTTCCGCCAAAAACTGACAAAAAATCAGTTTTTCTAAAAAGAATGTTTTAAATAAATAATGGACCTTCCAGGTGTTTAGTTAGTATACACGAGGTTAAAAGATAATCGAGGTTGGTGTAATTTTCGATAAAATTGTGAAAATTTTGAAAAAAAAAAAAAAAATCCATAAAATTGTACTTCCGGTTGGTGAAGAGATCCCTAAAGAAAAAATAACAACTTGAAGCGTTCTGTAATTTTTTTTTATTTTTGAAATATATTGTTTGGATATTCACGAACACACATGCAACATATTACCATATTATTTATCAAAAAACATATTTTTCATATTGGCGGGAGGGACCTCAAGACATATATTTCCGGTAAAGATTCAATTTCGAATATATCAAAATATTTACGATCTTCGAAATTAGGTATGATCGCACTACTTAATAGCAAACATTTCGTCAAAATCAACTTTGTATCTGAACTTACTAAATCCTATTCAAAAAAATTACATCAAACCCTTACCAGGTTTTAGACGCCTTGCATAATTACGATAAAATATTCTTAAAATTGTTTATTATTCATAAAATTAAAATTCATTTTTTAAAGAAAAAACTATCTAGAAATTTAATATATATAAATTAGAAATGTTTAATTAAAAATTTGAGTGATCAGGCCATGGCAATAAAAACTTCACAAATTGTTTCATCTATAAATGAAAAAGTTTTGAATAACAAACGTAATAAATGAAATATTTTAAATCCCAATAAATATATTAAATTTAATTAGTGTACAATCAGAATTCCAAAAAAAAAAAAAAAACACCAATCCTTGTATTAAATATTATTTTAACCAAAAGTTGGTTGGATACGATTAAGACACAAATCATTTCAATATAATGTCAGAACAAAGCTTAACATGTCACCTTATTGATATATGTGACATTGATTTGATGACAGTCTAAAGGGTGTTAATATTTAATGTTATGTATTGACAATATATAATATGTGTGATAGATTCAATGGATTTTATGCGCAGATGTTAAATACGAACAAGCAATTTAATAACTTTGAAATAAGCATTTTCAAATTTGTAAAGATGATGATAATAAAGGGAATGAATGATTGGACATTATGAAAAGAGTTGTTCAATGGAAGAATCAAAAGAATTAATCAGCAACATAAGCCATAGTCCCGTGCTATTGAAGGGGAGCTATTACAAGTATATGGGAAGACTTCTTTATTATCATCTTTGTTCATAATATAAAATCAGACTCTGTATTATTAGTTTTTACTAATGCTTTAGGAGGCTATTATTCTGTCAAATTTTTGAAATTGGGTTTTCACAAGAGCAGATTAAAATAAAAATAAAAAAAAGCCAATATTTTGTATAAGTGTGTTCAACAATGTAAATAAAAGACTGAAAATTGCAGAAAACTCAAACTTCACATTCACAATTAGGTACCACTAACGCATCTGACAAGAAAATTTTATTTAAATTCTTTCAACCGGAAGTGGGGACTTTACAGTATTTTATGATTTTTCCAGAAATATTCTCTGAATTAGTAAACTATCTAACACAATTATGCCAATCACTTTTAATTGAAATATTTTTTCTTGAAAATTAATTATTTATGTGATTTTGAAGGAGCAGCATCGTAAGCTTTTCTCTAAGGTAAAATTTTATACAATATATGGTTCAAGCGTTGCTAAAATTCCTAATTTAAAGAAAATCGGATAACTTAAACTAGTCGAACTTTTCAAAATTGGTTTTCGACTTTTCTAAAAAAAAAAACCACTCACACAACTTTCTCTTACTCCTGTTCTCAAAATTATAATTGACAAATGTTATAGTTTGTGTACCGAATTTAACGAAATTCGTCGCAAACTGAAAAAGGGCACTTCCGGTTTACTAAATTTCTTAAAACTTACAATTTTGGTCATCTATTTATTTCTAATTAATTTTGTTTGGATGATAGAATCGTATAATCAACTGTGATAGCACTTTAGAGAAAAACGTAACCCTACCCCTCCCCTAAAAGTGCCCTTAAATGAATTTTCCCAGAGAAATGTTTTAAATAAAAGTTGTAGATCTTTACATGCTTAGTTTATATACGACCTTTCAAGAAAATCGTTGTTGCCATTTGTGAGATAATTGCCAAAAAGAGAATAAATCATTTAGTAAAGTGGTAATGTAAACTCAATTCCGGTTATCCGATTTTTTTCAAACTCGGAATTTCAACAACATATTTAATTCTAATTAACATTATTCAGTTGTCAGAATTGTCTAATAAACTGAACTAGCACTTTAGATGGAAACCTAACCACACCCCCAAAAAGCGCCCATAAATGCATTTTCCCGGAGAAATGTTTCAAATAAAAGTTGTAGCTCTTTGTATGTGTGGTTGATGTTCCAAGTTTAATGAAAATCGTTGCAGCCATTTTTGAGAAAATCGCAAAAAAGTAAAAAAAAACAACGAGTAAAGTGGTACTTCCGGTTGAGGAATTTTCACAGATGACCCACTGTCAGATGCCATGGTGATACCTAAACGGAATATCAAGTTTCAACTTTCTACGGTTTTTCGTTTTTGAGCTATGCTGTTCAAATACACACACAGACCATTTGCTAAAAACCAGTTTTTGGACTCACGGGACCTCAAAACGGATATTTCCGGTGAAAACTCGATATCAAAAATTTGACACGATTACAATACTTCCTCTTACTAGGAGTTAGAGAAAGTAAAACAGCTACAATGATAATTTTTAGACTTGGCATACAAACTGCCCGAATATACAGTATGTCTAATTGATTTGAATAATTTTTCCGGAGGAATTGAATTTTATGGGGGTTGAAGGAACCATTTTAAATTTCAAATGTTTAATATTATTGTGTTCTATATCATTGGCTCTGTTCTATACGTCAGCATAATCTTTTGAACTATTACCTGCCTAGGATAATATTTGTAATGGTATTCGAATAACTAAAGATTCATAGGATCCAAAGAACGAAGAATCAACCTAGTGACTCGTTATGTAGGCCAGACTAGGGTGGGATTCTTTTTTTTGAAAGGGGGGCTAAGGCACTGCGAGACCTTTCGGTCCATTGTGCTGTGCCACCTGGGTGCCGCAGGATGCTTGTCCACAGCACCCGAAAAGATGTCCCAAATGAACATCCGTTTTACAGGATCTCCATCAGGTTAGGATACCTGAGGAATCCTAGTAACCCGGCCTCTAGAGACGGTATATCCCTCTACTCCACCTGGTAGCTACCCAGGTTCTTGAATCTTCTCTGAGTAGCAACCTCGCAGTCTGTTAAGAGATGTAATGGAGTTTCCTCTAACTCCCCACAGAGTCTGCATGAGGTTCACTTTCCAAACCCAGCTTCGTCAGGTGTCCTCTAAGTCGGCAATGCTCCATGAGAAAACCCGTATGAACGCGAAGCTGGTTCTTACTCAAGCCGAAGCAGGCCTCCGATCTCCGTTGGTTGCCGCAAACCGGGGAGGGAGTTCCAGAGTTGAGATCTCTTTTCCTCCTCCTCCTCCTCCTCCTTCCTGAGTTCTTCCAAGAGAAACTGGACGCTGACAGTAGGGGAGAAATGGCGGTTCTGGCACACCTTTTTTGAGCAGCCAATCAGATTGCAGTATTTCTCCCCGCCCCTCCCAAGCCACGCCCACCGGCCAATCATCAAACTGGACGAGCACTTAGGCCACGCCTACTTACCCCCACTCCTCTCCAACTGACCAATCATCGAACTGGATAAGCACTTAGGCCACGCCTACCTTCCCCCACCACCGGTCAATCATCGAACTGGATGAGCACTTATGCCACGCCCACTTATCCCCTCCACTTCCCCGTCATCGAAATCGACGAGCACTTAAGCCACGCCCACCTTCCCCCACCACCGGTCAATCATCGATTTCAACAACTCTCTAGACCATGCCCGCTTACCCCCTCCCTTTAGCTTATCATCCAAATCGATGACTCCATTTTCTTTCCACCCCCACCCCTTAACTTATCGTCCAATCCGATGGCCGTATTTTCTTCTCCCCACTTCTTGACCTAACATCCAATCCATTACCCCCACTCCTGAATTTATCATCCAATCCGATGACTCTATTTTTATCGTCCCACTTTTAACCTAACATCCAAATAGATGACTCCATTTCTTTCCACCTCCATGGTCAATCCATCCCCACAACAAGATGGCGGAACCTAACACCGTAACACACCACCCCTCTCCTGACTCTAGGCTGGAGGGGTATTTTTTTATTTTTATTTTATATGAAAAAACTTGTCTTACCTGTGATTCGATCCTACAATCTTTAGGTTGGAAGTCCATCATCATAACCAGTCGGCCACAATGATCCTCTCGCTAGTTATACTTTTCAACGTACACTTCTATCTTAACCCGCGCACTATCATAATTTTATTCGCCTCGCCCCACTCACAAAAAATTCAATTATAATTAAATAGATGAGCGGCATCTATGCGGACTCTTTTAGACATGGCAACTGGCGTGTTATCGCTACAACGACGCATGTGCGCATTTAACGTCTTTTTTGAGGAGAAACCCTCGCCGCAATTATTGCAGACCTGGCGCTGATTATGCGCAATGCACACGCGTTCATGTCGATCCTTGTTATATTCCCTTTTAAAATCTTTTTGACAATTTTTACACTGCATATTTAAAAAATAAAATAAAACTGTTCACTTATAAATACTTGCATGCACAATAAATATATATAGAGAGAAAAGTAATAATATAATAATAATACTATATAATAAAAAGAAAAAAAACTACTATATAATAAAACTATAGATATACTATATACAAAAGAATTTTTTTTAAAAAAAAGTTATGAAATGAATAGAAAGAATAAAATTGAGAAAAAATAAATAAATAAGAAATTACACTTAGAATAAAACAAGAAATTAAACGGATTAAAAAAAAAAGAAAGTTAAAATTAAAAATTAGAAAAAAAAAATATATATTAATCAAAATATGTATTAAATAAAATTGATAAATTGGAATAATAATAATTAACACAAAAAAAAAAAAAGAAAAAATTGTTCAAAAGAAAATATAAAAGTAACAGATACAAAAAAAATTTAAATTAAGAAAAAATGAAAAATGTACTTGCATAAAAATTAAGATTTAGTTGAGATTACCAAAGCAGTTTACACAAAGAGCACTAAACACAGAATGAGAATGCGGCGATATTCGTCACGACTTATATACCTTCGGATGATTCTCGAAATACTATTGGTTAATATGGATGGCGTGATGCTAGGGGAGGGGGTATGTAGACTGTTTACTAGCTAAGAATTGTATGGTGCGTCATCATCATCATGAACATCATTGTAGTTGACAAAATAATTAAAATATGACTCATGGTATTACTTATATTTTTCCTTAATCGGATTAAATTTAACAATGTTCGAAGAAAAAAATAATAAACCTTTTAAAATAAAAAAAATCTGGTGTGAAACACTCACACAACTTTCTCTTACTCCAGTTCTCAAAATGATAATTGACAAATTTTATAGTTTGTGTACCACAATTTAATGAAATTCGTCGAAAACTGGAAAAACTGTTCAGTAAAAGCGCAGTTTACAAATTTTCTAAGAAACTCCGAATGTTGGCCTTCTATTTATTTCTAATTAAGTTTGTTTGGATAACAGAGTTGTATAATCAACTATGATAGCACTTTAGGGAAAAACATATCCCCACCCCTCCCCTAAAAGTGCCCTTAAATGAATTTTCCTAGAAAAATGTTTTAAATAGAAGTTGTAGCTCTTTGTATGTTTAGTTTATATACAAAGTTTCAAAAAACTTGTCGGAGCCATTTTTGAGAAAATTGCGAAAAAGTGAATAAATCATTTAGTAAAGTGGTAAAGTAAACGCACTTCCGGTTATCCGATTTTTTTCAAACTCGGAATTTCAACAACATATTTAATTCTAATTAACATTATTTAGATGACAGAATTGTCTAATAAACTGAAATAGCACTTTAGATAAAAACCTTACCCCACCTCTCCCCCAAAAGTGCCCTTCAGTGCATTTTCCCGGAGAAATGTTTCAAATAAAAGTTTTAGCTCTTTGTATGTGTGGTTGATGTTTAGAGTTTAAAGAAAATCGTCGGAGCCATTTTTGAGAGAATCGCAAAAAAGTAAAAAATCTAACTAGTAAAGTGGTACTTCCGGTTGAGGAATTTTGACAGATAACGTAGTGTCAGATCCCACGGTGATACCTAAATGGAATATCAAGTTTCAACTTTCTACGGTTTTTCGTTTTTGAGCTATGCTGTTCACATACATACATACACACACACACACACACGGACACACGGACACACACACACACACAGACCATTTGCTAAAAACCACTTTTTTGGACTCAGGGGACCTCAAAACGGATATTTCCGGTGAAAACTCGATATCGAAAATTTGACACGATTACAATACTTCCTCTTACTAGGAGTAAGAGAAAGTAAAAAGAGATTAAGATAAAAGTAGATTTTTTTTTTCATAATATAATTAACTATTAACATTGTTAAAAAATTAAAAACCTTTTTCTAGATGAGTCATTGTATATACTTATATTAATCGGATTAAGTATTAGCAACATTCGAAATAAAAATAACAAACTTTTTAAAATAATAAAAAGGGATTAAGATAAGAAAAATGACTCATTGTATATACTTATATTAATCGGATTAAGTAGCAGCAATGTTCCAAATAAAAATATGACTCATGGTATTACTTATATTTTTCCTTAACCGGATTAAATTTAACAATGTTCGAAGAAAAAAATAATAAACCTTTTAAAATAAAAAAAAAGAGATTAAGATAAGAGTAGATTTTTTTTTTTCATAATATAATTAAGTATTAACATTGTTAAAAAATTAAAAACCTTTTTCTAGATGAGTCATTGTATATACTTATATTAATCGGATTAGGTATTAGCAACATTCGAAATAAAAATAACAACCTTTTTAAAATAATAAAAAGGGATTAAGATAAGAAAAATGACTCATTGTATATACTTATATTAATCGGATTAAATAGCAGCAATGTTCCAAATAAAAAAATTAAAAAAATAACAAACATTTTAAAATAATAAAAAGGGATTAAGATAAGAAATAGATCTATATATTTTTTTTTAAATAAACCTTTGCATGGATGACTCATTTCATAATAGGATTAAATATTAGAAAAACCAAATAATAAACCTTTTAAAAAGAATGGGATTTACATTTTTGTTGAGACATACACGGTGACTCATTGTATATACAAACATTCTTCATAAGTAAGGCAAGTAACATGTCCGGACAGGCAAGATATACGCTAATTACAGTACAAAGTTTAATAAACAAAAATAATTAAAAAAAAAGATTAAGATAAGAATAAATATATATATATATTTTTTTAATAGGTTTAGTGTTACAAAATATTATGCAATAACTAAGCTGTTGTGGTAGAAGCAGCAGTGTTGTTTTTTATTAATAAAATCGATATTAATCAATATGAGTAATCGATATTTGTAATCGATATATTGCGATTGCAGTAGTACACTGTAGGCTATGCGATGTCATCGGAGTAGTAATTGCCTAGCAGGCAGTGGTAATAAATAATCAATATGTACATTTATAATCAAAAAGGCAATGGCAATACTATTGGCTGTGACGCCACAGGAGTGGGAATTGTCTAGAAGGCAGTGGTAATAAATATGTACATTTTTAATCTATAAGGCGGTGGCAATGCTATTAGCTGTGACGTCACACGAATGATATATTGAAAAGGCAGTGGTTTTGTTAGTTTTTTATTAATAAATTATATTCATAAAATCGATATTAATTGATATGGATAATCGATATTTGTAATCGATATATTGCGATTGGCAGTGAATCACTATAGAGTGTGTGACGTTATCTAAATGGGGGATTTGTCTAGAAGGCAGTGGTAATAAATAAGGCACTGGCAATACTATCGCTGTGTGACGACATACGAATAATATATTGAAAAGGCAGTGGTTTTTGTTATACAATATGATAAAATCAATAATGCGCATGCCCCAACTAGCAGTGACGTCATAGGAGTGGGGATAAACGTTACTATAGTAGATTGTTTTGCCATAAGGAGGTTCAGTTCTGTGTAAGTGCACGTCGTGTTAATATCAGCAGCAGCAGCAGGGAGCTGGAAGGGGTAAGTCAATCTTTTTAAAAATGATTTAGATTGTGTGGTGAAAGTTGGATGTCACTCCGCCATATTGTTGTTTTTTTTTTAATTATAATTGAATTTTTTGTGAGTGGGGCGAGGCGAATAAAATTATGATAGTGCGCGGGTTAAGATAGAAGTGTACGTTGAAAAGTATAACTAGCGAGAGGATCATTGTGGCCGACTGGTTATGGTGATGGACTTCCAACCTAAAGATTGTAGGATCGAATCACAGGTAAGACAAGTTTTTTCATATAAAATAAAAATAAAAAATACCCCTCCAGCCTAGAGTCAGGAGAGGGGTGGTGTGTTACGGTGTTAGGTTCCGCCATCTTGTTGTGGGGATGGATTGACCATGGAGGTGGAAAGAAATGGAGTCATCTATTTGGATGTTAGGTTAGGAGTGGGAGGATAAAAATAGAGTCATCGGATTGGATGATAAATTCAGGAGTGGGGGTAATGGATTGGATGTTAGGTCAAGAAGTGGGGAGAAGAAAATACGGCCATCGGATTGGACGATAAGTTAAGGGGTGGGGGTGGAAAGAAAATGGAGTCATCGATTTGGATGATAAGTTAAGGGGAGGAGGTAAGCGGGCATGGTCTAGAGAGTTGTTGAAATCGATGATAGGTCAGTGGTGGGGGTAAGTGGGTGCGGCTTAAGTGCTCGTCGATTTCGATGACGGGGAAGTGGAGGGGGTAAGTGGGCGTGGCATAAGTGCTCATCCAGTTCGATGATTGACCGGTGGTGGGGGAAGGTGGGCGTGGCCTAAGTGCTTATCCAGTTCGATGATTGGTCAGTTGGAGAGGAGTGGGGGTAAGTAGGCGTGGCCTAAGTGCTCGCCCAGTTTGATGATTGGCCGGTGGGCGTGGTGGGGGGCGTGGCTTAAGTGCTCATCGAGTTCGGTGATTGGTCGGTGGGCGTGGCTTGGGAGGGGTGGGGAGAAATACTGCAATCTGATTGGCTGCTCAAAAAAGGTGTGCCAGAACCGCCATTTCTCCCCTACTGCTGACCCCACAAAAATGTTCCGGCCCTAAAAGCGGTGTCGCAGCGACTATCTTCGCCAGGGCGACGGTCATCTCATTCCCTTCAATGCCAACATGTCCTGACCCCACCAAAGGGTAACTTTATTCTTTCTGCCTTGGTTACTAAGTTTACCTAGGCATTCCCAGGCCATTTTAGAGCTGATAACTGAAGCAGTCAATGCTCTAATGGCTACTTGGCTATCGGAAAGGATCACAATTTCCTGATTCCTACATCCTAACTATCTTCCAATAGCGTATATCTCCGCTTGAAAGATGCTCGGAAACTTACACATGGGTTCCGAGTGTTTGATCCTTGGACCAACCATCCCACCACACTTCTCTCGAGAGTGTTGGACCCATCAGTATACCATTTGATGGCATATTCCTTAATGCCCAACAAAGTGGATCCTTCGCTCCGCTTTTGGTGTCCAGCTTCAGGGGGTGGGATATTCTCTCTCTCTCTCTCTCTCTATATATATATATATATATTACAGCCGAGCTAGCTCTACAGAGAACAGTTTACAACCAGTCAGCAACCTTAAACACTCAACCAGTCTTCTCTTTATATATTATCTCTCGCTATCTAACTTCTACATACTTGTAAAAGTACTTGCAATTTGTGCGTTCATTCATTATACAATGTTTAGCATATCATCTAGTTTATTTCTCTAAAATCCATTCTCTCTCCTTCTCGCATCCATTATATATTTAAATTTAAAGGAAATTTGTTAATTGTATAATCTAATTATTTGCATTGAGAGAAAGGTGTGTGTGTGTGTGTGTGTGTTTTGCGCCATATTTATAAATTGTTTCACAACATATTTTTGCTATTTACCATTTTATAATAAAAAAAAAATGCAGGTATTAGACCAATAGACGTATAAAAGACACCTTTATTTACATTTATTTATTTATATTGATTTATTTAAATCTTAGGTTTAAATCATCGGTTAATTATTTATTCTTGGTAAACAAGATTGAGTAAAATCTTTAGTAACCGAATTAGTTTTAATAAGAAAGTGATCTTGACCGTTGTTTCTAAGCTGCGAGAGAGAGTGATTGTATCAGTAATTGAAACTTACAATGAAAATTACTAGAGCTAGTATTAGATTTGGCTAAAATCTAATATATGAAAAGGTTTAGAAATAAAATGTAACATTTATCCAACTTCTATGTTCCCAATATAAACTGAAGATTTCATTCGCCATATTGAGTAAGCTATTTAAACAAGCTGCTGCCAGATATTCATATTAGTTTCCTTTACCAATCTGAAAGACTTTTTTTTTGCAAAGTCCATCTATAGAATAGTCACACTGCGGGAATGTAGAGTTTACATTAACATATTATTGAAGTGGTCAATCATAACAAATGTCCTTATTCAGTTTTATCGTACTATTCCATTTTATCGTATCACACTTCTTATAAAATAAACTGGGTAAAAGTAAATATGGAAATTACTGTTTTCACTCCTTTCACTCTTTCAGTCAGAGCAGCCATTTCTTCATGCATTATATAACGTTTCTGCGGTTATCACAGACTAACCGTACAAAACACTGAACGCTGCCCTCTTTCAGGCACAATAATTATGCCCGCCCACATATAGCTATTTGCAGCAAATATAGCTGATATTTGAATTATATAATTCAACTAGGGGATCTGTTTTTTTATATAAAACTTTTCTGATAAGTTATGAACACTATAAAAATAGAGAAGTTTAGACTGGCTCAAACATTATTTAAGAATACATTACATATTAAAACGGATACATTGCATGATGGAAAATGCTGATGGGTATATCACAGATGACCGCAGCTGAGTCCGCTACATCGTAACAAACACACAATGTTAGGTTTTGAATATAACCCATTTTCCCATTAAATGTGACTTCGGGCGCTCTGTAAATTTTTCTGTTTGGATCTTATGAATTATAAAAATTTACTTTTCTTCATTTTTTTTTTTTAATTTTATTATTCCATGCTTAAGCATGACAATAAGGCAGAATATTACAACAATTGATACAATAACTACAACAGGCAATTATTAATTATTCAGTACAAATTTCCTTAGTTGTAGGACTTTCATTATTATGCCTTTAGAGGGAAAGGTAAATATCACCACAGTACCCTGAAAAACGGTTTCAAACAAAAATATAGTACTTCATATTTTTGGTATTCATACAAAGTTCAAAGATGATCACTAAGAGATGGTCAAAAAATGGTCCATATATTGAGAAAAACATTCAACAAAGTGTTACGACCAGTGAACTGATTTAGAACAAAGTCCTCGAATCCAAAGAGGATTTTAAAACATGTATTTCACATTATATACCACCCCAGATTCTCATTATCTGACAGAAGTATCTTGGTTTTTTTTGTTTTTTTACCCTCAGGCACGGAAGTTCCGGAGCTCGCGCTCATACTTGCCCAAATATGCTGCACTGAACACATTATAACCCATCCTCGAACTGATTCAAACCCTCAAGGAAACTGATAAACCTCAACAAACAAAAAAAAAATACCGTAATATCTGCCGAAAAAAAAAATCTGGAGTGAAACACTCACACAACTTTCTCTTACTCAAGTTCTCAAAATTATAATTGACAAATTTTATAGTTAATGTACCAAATTTTAATGAAATTCGTCAAAAACTGAAAAACTGTCCAGTAGAAACGCCCTTCCGGTTTACTAATTTTCTTGAAACTCGGAATTTTAGCCACCTATTTATTTCTAATTTATTTTGTTTGGATGATAGAATTGCATAATCAACTATGATAGCACTTTAGAGAAAAAACATAGCCCTTCCAAAAGTGCACTTAAATGATTTTTCCAGACAAGTGTTTTAACTAAAAGTGCTAGATCATTTATATGTGTAGTTTATATAGGAAGTTTCAAGAAAATAGTAGGAGGAATTTTTGAGAAAATCCTGAAAAAGTGAAAAAAATCATTTATTGGTAAATAGTGGTAATGTAAACGCATTTCCGGTTATTCGATTTTTTCAAACTTCGAATTTCAACAACATATTCAATTCTAATTAACATTATTTAGATGATAGAATTGTTTAATCAACTTTCCACCCCCATAACTACCCTTAATAGAATTTTCCCAGAGAAATATTTCAAATAAAAGTGGTAGATCTTTGTATGCGTAGTTGATACACCAAGTTTGAAGAAAATCGTCGGAGCCATTTTTGAGAAAAACGCAAACAAATTTAAAAAAATCAACTAGTAAAGTGGTACTTCCGGTTGAGTAATTTTGACGGATGAACCACCGTCAGATGCCATGGTGATACCTAAACGGAATGTCAAGTTTCAATTTTCTACAGTTTTGATTGTGAGCTATGCTGTTCTCACACACACACACACACACACACACACACACATAGACCATTTGATAAAAACCACTTTTTGGATTCTTTTTTGGACCTCAAAACGGAGTTTTTCGACCTGGAAACTCGATATCGAAAATTTGACACGATTACAATACTTCCTCTTACTAGGAGTGAGAGAAAGTAAAAATTGAGGCCCTTATTAATTTGCCCAACAGACTCCACCCCCCCCCCAGATCACAATAGAAGTATCTTGAATTATTCGATTCTCTGCAGGTGCAAAATAAATTGAACCGTAAAGCGTTTGTTGCACTTTTCATAAAATGGTACTCCTTGACAGCCAAGAGGAATTGGTTAATGAGGAACTGTGTGAGCGAATTTCAGCCGATGAAGTTTTAGTCGCTCGGTTCGGCTTATAGATAGACGAGGTTTCTAGCTAAGTGCAGACTATTTTTGAGCACAAAGTGTTTTCGGTGTTTCCGTGTTTGTTGCCACTTTTTCTTATCGATATTTAGTAAATATTCCTTAAAGTATAAAAGTTTGAACTTTGTATTTCTGAAATCTCTCAGTAGCTTGCCAAGCTGTGGTGTGTTTGCGTTATCAGCCATCTCATTAATAATAATCACCATATTTCCTTTTCATAAATAATGAACGACAATATTGACTGTATGTCAGGTACAGACTGTGACAGGCAGCTCCGAAACTTTTACATCATTTACTTGTGGCGTGTCAATATTAGCGCTGCATGATTTTCTAAAAGAGCATAACAGTATGTCCAAAATTTTGCTCCCTAGCTTGCGTAGTATCTGGATCTGATTCAAGACACCACTGCCTACTTCAGTATGAGCCACTGCCCGTCATTGAAAGTGCACAAAATTCGCTTTATTGTGAACGTGTAGTGCTGATCGACTGACTACTCTGTCATTAATATTTTTTTATAATTCATTGACATATCTCTAATGTGTAATCGCCAATTTAGTTTAGATTCAATGATCAGACTTAAAATTTTCCACTTCTTTACTGTATGGCCATTTATTTTATTTCTATCCGCGTATCAAAATGTGTTTTGTCAGTCTATAAAAGTGGAGGCATTAGATTTTCGATTGAAAATTTAAATGTGGTAGTTGGTTCCGCAGAGCTGGAAAGCATCAGAGACATTTTTCATGGTAGCCTGCTTCATTTTGGGGTCATCGACCGGTTTCGAGGGTTCGCCCATCTTCAGGATGCGTTATTCAACACTGAGACTTGCAGAGAGCAGAGTTAGTTTTCACACTGAAAACTAACTCTGCTCTGTGCAAGTCTCTGTTGTCACACTGTCTGAATAACGCATCCTGAAGATGGGCGAACGCCCGAAAGCGGTCGATGACCACAAATGAAGCAGGCTACCACGGAAAATGTCTCTGAAAATTTAAATACCATTTCTTCTGTCTATCAATTTCGTTTATTGACTTTAGCAACATTTTGTTAATTTTCCCCAATATATGGAGCTGAACAAAAAATATAAAAATTCTCTAGATCCAGGCATTTAGGTCATAAGCAATATCATCATCACCTATAACAAAAAGATCACTTTTTTAGGAGAGGCATGTTTTCTAAATAGTTGTATTAGGTATTAGAATAAAATTAGAATTTCCCGCTCTATTCGGAAGCTGCGGTTTCTAAGGAAGGAAGACCTCAATCAACAATTTATGTAATATACCAAACATCGTCAAGTCAGATCAAAAGGAAGTACAATGTCACGTTCTATATTTTTGAATGAGTTTTCAATGATATTCTCAAGGTAAACGTTATTGGAATATATTGGATTGGTTGGAAACATGTCTGATGTTCATTGAAGGAACCACAATAGTCGGATATTAATCATTGTTTCCAGAATCTTCCTAGACGATAAGTAAGACTCATGGGATGACAATTGGAAGATACTGGGTCATTATCATACTTTTTATTAAGAAAGTAACCTTGGATCGCTTGCTTCCACTGCCTGGGGTAACCAATTATTGCCCCAAATCTTATTATTTTGGCTTCTTAGATAGGTCAGAAAGCATCTCATAATGTATGTTGTCTGACTCGGTGAACATGTTTTGAACCTGAAAGTTTCTTTGAGACCAGGAATGATATAATGTACATTATAATCATGTTCGTTATTTGTACTAAAAACCTCACAATTATTTTTGGAAACCGCTGGTCATGATTCTTTGAGTAGCTCGCTTTTTCAAATTGATATGCTCAAGTTTCTGCTATAGCAATCGCGGAATTTTTCTATATCTTTATTAGCCAATCGAATATTCATAAGCGAAGAGAGGATTTAGCACCAACTAAATCTTTACTTTTTCTTCCAGATGTCTCTTAAAGGGCTTTTTGGTTTGATTGAGGAAATTTAGCGTGCTTTTTTTAATTTTATTAGAGTTTTCTAAGGTGGGATTTCGACGGAAGAAATTAATTGTTTTTTTTCTTTAAACTTCTTGTGGATTCCACTAGGGATCGTAACTCATTTTCTAGGTACTTTGTTACTCTTAGGAATAGCGCTTTCTGCAGCAGAAAGTATTGATTGTGTTAATAGATCTTCTAAACATGAGTGTATCAGTTCCCTGAGTCAGTGTAATAATATTTTGTTGAAACGGTGACTACTGAGTTTTGTGCGAAAGCCATTTTCGAGGGACATATTATTGCAATTATTCAGTCTCTAATTATAGGATTGGAAAATGATCACTGTTATAAAGTTCATCTACGACATACTATAAAAAAAGCATGGAGGGTCAGGATGGCGATAATGACAGGTCAGTTGCAGAGAAGCTATCCGAACCAACCTGGAGTACCTCACCGAGCCAGTATTTAACAAAGCAATTTTATTTGGAGCCTCTCATGTTATTTAAAACAGAATCCCAGAGAATATTAGGGATATAAAGTTTCCACACATAGTAGCTAGTCGGGAAATTATCTTCGAGTTCTTGTAATAGCCGGCCGACGTTAGAAAGGTAACTAATAGCATATACTACTATCACAGGTAGTTATATTTTATTTTGGGGCTTTCCTAATGGCCAACCTTTCCTCAAAGCCGACTTCTGAGTGGGTAGAATTTTGACTAGTCCCAATACGTGGTCTGAGCGTAATCGAGCGTGAAAACATATCTTGGGACCCAAATAGGTTTTTAAGATAGTAGCTGAGGGCCCAATGGTTGGAGATCTAGTTTTGTGGATGTGCTCGATGGGCTTTGGCATTAATAATGGTCAGTAATTTATTCACATCTCGCTTTTCAGTCACATTCTTGCTGTTTCAGTTCGAGCGCTACATATTCTACTATGCAGTTTAGAAGCTATCTAAAGAAAATAACCACTTTGGAAGTGTTAAGAGTCTTATGCGCAGTAACTGTAGCGTTCTCAATTTTTTAAGCAACCTGTTACACTGTGCTGCAGAAACAGTTTTAATATTTAAAATACTAGTAATACTTTAGTAATACAATATACTCGTATGTACATGATTTAGATTCAAATTTCACCTTCGGGTGGGCTATACCACGGCATCGCAGCTAACATAGGCTTATTGAATCATCCCCGATGTTATAGTAGTTAAACCCTCCTCTCAAAGAGTTAAGGGTTTTCACGTTAGATGTTTTTTGCGTTACTATTTCCTCAGGTCGCAATGTACCAATCAGGACGCTATATAGCCGTCTTTTATTTTTTTTATAACTTTTAAATCTCCTACAAAACTAAATAACAATTTATTATTGATTAACGGGTTCGTTCAGATCCCACGAGTAACCAAGTAATAAAACTCAGCCTCAGCAGGCTGGTTACAGCAGACGGCTTACATTCCAACCGGAGATCGCTTGGTATCCGGAGGGCGACTTTATATATAGACGACCAAGTTCTTCTCTGTCAACTAACACATCGGCACGATAGCTAAACCTTAGATTAGGACTCAAACTGTGTACTCTGTGTGCATTTGTGGTATATATGTAGGTGTGTGTGTGTAGTGAGTAAATGAATGTGAGTGCCTGTGAACATATGTGTAATATATTGAATGAAATGTATCCTAGCCAGGCTGACTGGCTGGGTTAATAGGAAGAGCCGACCTTTCACTAAGAAGTCTTAGTCACTTCCCCCACATCCTTTAGTCACCTCTTACGACACCCCGGAGCAGGCTTATTCTGACCCCAAGTCCTGTATTAGGGGTACGTAGTCAGTTTCATATTTTATGATCATGTTAAATCCATTTTGAAGTTTATACAAATCCCTATAAAATTACATGTTATAGGAATTATTATGTCTTTTCCTTCTTTTATTAAAATAATGTTATTGAATTTAAAATTATAAAACATTAATTTACTGTTTAATGAGACCACTGTTGCCAAATAAGAAGCTAAATTTATTTAATGATATATACTTCTATAAAACGATTCCTACGAAATCATGTTGTTTACATTCTATTCTGTTAGAATACTAGCAATTAAGTACAAGTAAAACATAAAAATACAAACCTTTTTTATAGAATGATATAATACCGGAGGTGTACTATTTTGACCAACCTTCCAAAGAAACAAGAAAAAAAAGTGCAGTAGAACATTGTTTGACTGTGAGATGGTAGTGGCCCCAATAAGTTAGACCAAGAGCTAGTTGAGGGTAGTTGTAGTAGGTAAGGGTAGCCACCATGAATCATAATGATACTATCTGAAGTAGAGGAAGCAGCAGTGTACTCCAGGATAGGGATAGAGGGCGAGGGAGAAAGTGGCAGACCTATCTACCTACCAGGCGGGCCTCTTGTTCTTTCTACATTCACTTGAACTATTCCAACTATTACATTATCATAAATGAAATACTGATGGTAATTTTGTAACCTTGGTATGATAATAGTGAAAGTTTTATGGTATTTTAGCTGATTGATGCTAAAAAAACAAAAATATTACTTCAATCTCTGACAGGGATAAAATCTCTGCAATAATTCTAAGAGATAGTAAACTTTTCATGTAATTTGGTTATAAAAAGATAGAGGTACGGTTAGATTTAGAATTAGCCGGTTAAGCTCACTTAGACACTATCTGATTCCCAAGAGATGCCACAGCATTAGTGTAAAAATTAATGTCCGACATTAGCAATATCAAGTTTATTTAAACAAATTGTTATTCACTGAAATGTAGGACTCAAAAATAATAATTTATATTTAATTTTTATTAAATTATAAATAGTTGGTAGACCTGAAAAATGGAACAATGCATGGAAGTGGCACTTTAGAGAAAAGCCTAAACGCCATAACTGCCCCCACTCCCCCAGAGCCTAACTGAAATCAATTTTCCCAGCAAAATATTTCAAATAAAAGTGATAGACAGTAGGTCAACTGATGATGGCCACTGTAAGGGCGGAAAACCAGTGAAAAATTAAGAAATAGTTACGAAAGAATGCATCGCTTTGTTAATATTGTATGACCTTTGAAACTGAATCCGATCCAATAAGGACGACAAGATATCTAAGATCAAATTGTGTTCTTTGCGAAGTGTTGACAGATAACTTTCTGGCGGAATCCCTGGTGGATAGCCAACAAAATATAAAATTTGAGCTACCCAGCTTACTGTTATTAAGTTACGCTGTCCATCCGCAAAAACACACACACATACACATAGATCAATTTCTAATTCACACTTTGTGGCTAACACTATTATTCACCGTTCAACACGATTTAATGGTTTAATTACACCATTTAATTAGACACAGTGTAGAAAGTGTTTCTAAAATACAATTCTTTTTGGGAATGCTGAGTGCGCAGTAATGTTTGAAACGCCTAATTTTTTTTTAATATTAAGAAATCCTATTACACTGCGAGTTCCTTTACAACTCACACGGTCCGGTGATGGAATATTGAAGATAATAATTATTACTGAACTAAACTTGTACAATTAGATTTTAAATCTATTATTCCCCTAGTTTTTTTGATAATGTCAATTATTTTTTTAAATCCTGCTGAATTTTAAATTATTTTCTTTTTAATTTTTAACTAAACTATATCATTAAATGTATTATGTCCTCGCTAATTTTTAAATTAAATCCTGCCGGTAAATATCGCATTCTTCTTTCCTCTTTATATAATGAACATAACGAATCCAATGGCTCTCGCTTGGCTTAACAAAAGCATATAGAGGCAGAGCTAGCGCCGCTTCATTAAGGCAGTGTATATTTTTATTTATATCACAAAAACACGCAGAAAAGTTGTTCATTTCCCATGCATATTTAAACTAATGCAAATTTTTAAACACTTTATATTACATTTTATTTTCGTTTAACATTAATATATAGTATACATACGTATATTTCTTTTTTAAATATGTTTTATATATATACATATATAACCCCCAAACTTTCCAATATTTTATGAAGAATAAGAAAGAAAAAAGATCATTAGAACAAGCAAGATTTCTTTTTACAGAGCCAACAAAACCGAAACTTATGGCTGAGTTTCCTCATACTTGGTGGAGAAAAGAAACGCAGTCAAAAAGCTGGTTTATGTGCCCTACAAAAACCGTTTTTAGAGCAGTACCAAAGAATTATGTAGTATGCTGGTTGGATGTGTAAGGGTGTTGTGAGGAGATGTTGGTTGTTGCTTGGTGAGTGATAAATAGGGAACGGATTCGTATGTATTTACATATTTTTTTCTAGGCAATTTACAGACGTTTTTCAACTAGAAGTATTCATACTGACACTTTTTAAGCCGTTTGAGCCTACTTTTATTTCACATATTTCCACATATTTGGATGTTATCGCATATTTATACATATTTGATCAAAATAAATAAATATTTCTACATATTTAATCAAAATATGTACATATTTTTCATTTTGGGCATATTTTCATAATTGGGAGGTGGTTGACAGGAACTGTGAACCACAGACTGTAGGGCTGTGAATCACAGTGGGTACAATGGTTATTGTAATTTACACAGAATGCTGCTAAACAGTGACGGGCACTTGTTAGTTCTTTGAAGTTGTCTGACGTTGTCTGTTCTTTCAGCTCGTTCGTTGAAGTGTCCAATTCATTTCGTTCGGTCACTTAGTGTATTCTTTTTTGGGTGAAATGCCACGAACATCGGCCTCAAACAGACAACTGGTTGCTAAATATCTTCGCGAGTTTCCAGCAGAACTTTTTCGAAGTGATGGAGACATTTTGTACTGCACAGCTTGTGACAAGCGCGTTTCTTGCTCTCAACGTTCCCAAGTCACCCAACATATTGCCACCGGATCGCACATAGAGAATAAAAACAGAAAGAAAGAGAGGACGTCCTATCAAGCCTTCCTTACATCTCCATCATCAAGTAAGTCTACTCTGAGTACAGATCTGTGTCGGGCTTTGGTTAGAGCAGATATCCTTTTCCACAAACTTAAAAATCCTCATTTCAAAGGATTCTTAGAGACCTATTTGGGAAAAAAATGCCTGACGAGAGCACTGTGCGGAAAAACTACCTGGAAGATATCTATAAAGATACACTAACCAAAATTCGAGAACATTTCAAAGATGGACCGATTTGGGTGTCAATTGATGAAACCACTGACGTTGAGGGCAGGTATATTGCCAATGCAGTTATTGGAAAACTTGACAGTGATGCTGATGTGGATTCAAAGCCATTCCTTTTGAACTGTGAGGTTCTCGAAAAATGCAATCATTCCACCATTTCACGATTCTTCGATGCCTCAATGCATATCCTATGGCCCAGTGGAGTTTTGAACGAAAAAGTTCTTTTGTTTCTCTCTGATGCTGCCCCCAACATGGTCAAGGCTGGGCAATCTATTCAGGTATTTTATCCTAAGATAATTCACGTGACGTGTATTGCTCATGCCTTGCATTGAGTAGCAGAAACTGTCCGATCTTTGTTCAGTGACGTAGATTCCTTAATCTCCTCGGTTAAAAAAGTGTTCTTAAAAGCACCAAGTCGCATTAAAATGCTAAAAGATCTCTATCCAGACTTGTGCCTTCCACCAGAACCAATATTGACAAGATGGGGTACTTGGCTGGAAGCAGCTCAGTATTACTATGAAAACTACAATAAAATCAAGAATGTCCTTTCACATCTCGAAGACGAAGCAGTAGCGATAAATACAGCCAAGTCTTTATTCGAGAAACCTAATTTAAGGAACGACCTTGCATTCATTTCTGACAATTGCGTATTTCTTGCACAAGCCATTACCCAACTTGAGTCCCAAAATGTTCGACTGACAGAAAACGTGTCCAACGTTAAAAAAGTCATCGAAAAGGTGGAAGGAATACCTGGGAGTAAGGGAGATCTGATCAGATCAAAACTGGTAGAAGTACTGAGCAAGAACAAAGGGTGGGAGACCATCTGCCAGATTTCTGATATTATCAGTGGAACAGAAGTCACCTCAGAACATCGTGTACCCTTTACAACCAACGAGATAACTTCTTTCAGCAAGGCACCTATAACATCTGTAGATGTTGAACGATCTTTTAGTCGTTACAAGTCCATCTTACGCCCAGATCGTCGTCACTTTACGTTCCAACATTTGAAATTTCATGTGGTTGCAAACAATTTCGAAGAGTGAAGTTTTCAAAATTGAAAATTTAACACATCTTTTTATAAATAGTAAAAATGTTCTTTGTTGTATAAATCATTATAACTTGTAAAAACAAATTATTTTGTTCCTAATAAATTATTATAAATTGTAAAAATGTTCTTTTCTTGTATAAATAATTATAACTCCCCCCCCAAAAAAAATCCATTTTCATAAAAAAAAATGTCCATTTTACTTAAATATTCCAGAAAATATTTTAAGAAAATCACATATTTTCCACATAATTGACGAAAATAAATGCATATTTTAATTAAATATTTGGCATTTTTAAATACATAAAAATCCGTTCCTTAGTGATAAATAACACCTTAAGGACTGCCAAGGACTTGACACTTTGGAGTTTAGAACTGAACTGACAGACTGACTTGGCTAAAATGATATGAACGGCGCGATGTTAAACTGATGTGTAAATCAACAGAATGATATCTCATGTGTAAAACTGAATAATCCTTGACTGTCTCTCTCTCTCTCATACATATATCCACTGGCCGAACCTCTCCTCTCTGTGCGAGAGAGGCTGTTTCTCTCCGCTAGAGTGGATGAGTGGTGGGGGTTCACTCCCCTACAGATGTAAATGGTTCAGTTAAGCATGTACCTAATTATTTGTAGCATATTACAAGAGCCCATTTAAAAACTTCTTATTAAACATGTCCATAAATTTCTAAAAAATGTGATTCTCAAATTCAAATGAATATTGACTCGAACTTCAATAAATCAATAATTTATAATGAATGCTGGAAAAATTATGTCAAATATAGAAAGTAATTTTTATTTTCATTTTATTTTAATGTTTCACTTGAAATACAATCCTTTATTAATAAATCTATATGTGTCAGAGAATATTGTTAGATTATTGCTGCTATCTTTCTCACTTGGTAAATAAAAACCAATGAAGTCTTAACGCCACTCATTAAGCTTTCTAACCGACGTATATTACCAATACACTGAGAAAAATCCAATTTCGGCCACTTCTAACAATCAGTTAATAAATACCAACAATATCGAACTGATATATTGAAAAAGAGGCTAAGCTATAAGAAATAATAGTAACAATGAAGTTTAGATGTGTCGGGAGCTAAGGTTGGAAAGGCTTTTAAAGACTTCAGCAGGAAATTAAGAATAAGGATGAAAAATAAATCTTACATACATAATACTTGAACTAAAATTAATAAATAAATAACAAGCAAACAATGTGTTGTGAAATATTCAGAAGTTCAAAGAGAATTTCAAAGATTAAACATTTATATATTTCTATATATTATGTTGTAGATGTACAAATAAATTCGGTGAATCTATCTTGTAGAAATTGCGAAAGTAATAATAAAAGTGGAGGATTAGCTCAGTGGTAGCGTTCCGGATTGGGTATCCAGAGATGCCGGGTTTCAAATCCAGTTCCCGTGGACCTTAGACATTCTCGCTTGCGAAGGCTCTACAGCTCAGTATGCGGTGAAGGCGTAAAGGCCGGCAGGACACTGTAAAAGCTTCGGGACTCAAAGACCGCAGATGTGATGGATGGCTTTAAAATAATAATAATAATAATAAGATAAGACAATGTATCTTACGCGGATCTCTTATAGTATTGGTAACAATTCTGGATGACAAATTTATTCAAAACTTGGTATATCTACTAAACGATCAACCCAGGATTGTGCGACCATCGACATGCATTAAAAGTCCACAGATTGACACCGAATTTAGTGGTTTGATATGATAATAGGCTTCTTCCGGTAATCACGCCAACACAACTACCCAAAATAAGCATAATCTCCAATATAGGCGAATCGTCGTATTATATCAATCCACTGATGTAGTCTCCACCCAAAGACCTTAGTTTTATTTTTTTATTTATTTTATTTAAGGCGCGTCAACATCTATGGTCATTGGTGCCCAGAGACTTCTCAGTGCACTGCCGGCCTCGGGACAGTGTTATCTCGTTACAGACAACATTGTCCATCACCGGACGGTGAGCTGTAGAGAAGAAAAAATCTATGGTAGCACAGGTGAACTCGAACTCGGATCCTACGGTGAGAGTCCAGTACGCTAACCACTTAGCTATTCCCTTCTCTCCAAAGACCTTTGTGTTTCGCATTTTTACTTACGAAACTTTTAATTGCTGTTAATAAATATAAGTGATAGTGGGATTTGTTGGTGTTTTGGGCATACCAGACACATGGATGTGACTTTATTGTAAGCCATAAATGGCAATGCTATCTTCAAATATCAGAGATACTGCTGAGCAAGTTAGTGGTAATCCTAATTTCTCTCGTACACCACAATTTACTTACAAAAACTCTTTTTACAGAAAAGTATTTCAAATAAAAGTGCAATTATCATTCCAAGTTTAAAGATATTTTTTGGAATTATTTGTGGCCAAATCTCAAAAATATCAGAAACATTCTGTTTAGAAATACAGAAAAAAAAAATGAAAATATATATTGTGATGACATACCTCGGATGGGCTCTGTTTATTAAAAAACAGCAAAAATATAAATTGAGTGAAAATATTGAGAGGACTGTATTTAACATAATATAATTAATGAGAAAAATGGGAATTTAAAATATTAAAAATGATATGGGAAAATATGATATATAAATTAAATTTAAAATGGTTAGCAAATATTATTTTTATTTTAAATCCTACCAGAGTCAGTACCGGTAAAATAAATATTATTTATTATCCCTTTCAATAAGCCAAAGGAATGGCGCTTATCTTGAAACGCAGCATCCTTGTTATCAGTGTTGGAGACTCATGTGTCCTTAGCCGATATCGGTGAAAAAAGGTGAAGAAAAATAGGAATAAGTAAATAATTCTTATGTGCCTTCAACTCTTGAGTCTTGACCAATACACTGCTACTTGGCTGATGATCGTAGATAATAATTGAATGGGCTCCCAGAAGCTGCACGGCCGGAAACACAACCGGAAATAACAACCATGATGTGATTTCACAATAAGTCCATGCAGGCCCGAGAGAACCGGAGCTGTTTATTCAGCGCAAGGACCAGTTTATTAACACTATTCAGGAAAACCAAAAGTAACAAACTTGGGTTTTCACAATTAAAGGCAACGTAACTGGCCTGAATAATTGTATAGCCAGATTTACTACTAACAGACAGATCTACTACTGCATTACAATTTACTCGTTCGAGTATTACATAGCAACTGACGGAGAGAGAGGAAAAAGCATAGGTTACCCCCTCTCTACACTTAGCACGTAGCCTAATGGATTAGTAAATTATTATCAAGGCAATACAATAACCTCCCCGAAATAAAATTAATAAACTATTGGTGGCAAATTTAAATTTCTATTAAATACCGAACACATTCAGTAAAGTTGACTTCCGGATAACCGATTTTCTAGGAAAGTTTGGAATTCTACAAAAACAGTTAAATGACTTACTTTTTTTTTTTTATTTCTTTGAAATTTACAAGTTTATTATAAAATACAAATAAGTATGATGTTCCTAGTAGATAATAGATATTTTGTTTTCTCGTACACATACATAGACACACACAAACAAGACCACATAAAATGCAATATTCTCAGTTAAATACTCTGTTAGTAATCATACAATCGATGCCAAATATAATGTTTCTAGAAGTGACTTTAAAACAATGGACAACAATAATTATAGGGTATAATTCTAGGGTATTACCCAATGTATGAATGTGTCTCAGATAAAATTGAGAGAGGAGATACATGGCGTTTGACAAATAGTGACAGATTTACTTACAAGGATGACCTAAAGTGAATGGAAAGATGACCTTAAACCACTTCATCGTAAGACAGCTTGTGACAGATATTGCTATTTATTACACAGAAATGAATTAGTCAGAAGAAAAGGAAGAGTTAAAAGAGATAGAGGAATCCAAGCTAGACCAATAAAAATCACAGATAGCAACAAACTAACCGGTAAAATAGAAAGGATTAGGTAGTTGGTGACGAACTACCCGAACTTAGGAAAAAGATTACCCAGTTTGATAGTAACAATCAAATTTTAATTGGATAGATGGAAGCTAATTACCCAATCCAAGAATAGAATAGAATCGTAAATTTGGCATTAGTTCCAGTGGCCCACAATCACATGATTGAAATGGTTCTATTTTGATGTCCAGCTAAATTAACCGCTGGCTCAGAATATATTTAGCTAGTCTAGTGCTCACAAATAGGCCCTAAAGCTGCCTGAGTGGTGAAATAGCTCACCCAGCAATTTTTCACCCAGTTGGAGGAATCTCACTCATGCCACAGGGCCCTGCAATTGCAGAGCACACGGAGCGCTGTCTTTAGGGAAAATATAAAAACAATATGTTTAGCTGAGTTTTGTGAAATTGTTACTATAGAAAAAATTATAACTGATTATTTTAAAATTCGGTTATTTAAATTTAGATACTTTAACAGAAAACTGGATAAATTATTTAAATATACATTTTGAAAACATAAATCTTGACAACATTTTCTGTCGTCTTTGTGAAACATGAACATAGTTACTATTTATTACAATAGATTAGAATAGGATTAGATTTTAGAATAGTTATAAGAAAATAATTCAAATATACAGCAATTATTTTAACAGAGGTGAATACATTTAAATCCTTTGATACAAATTTTTTATTCCTACTTTTGGGACTTCAAAATTTATGTATTCCCAATGAAAATGTAATTTCGAAAATTTTCGAAAATCAACGGTTGCAATACTTTTTAAACACTCCCTTCGTCTGTATACTAGGTCATTCTAAATATAACATAAACTATGACGAGCATTGTGAAAAATTGATTTTAATTCATTAGCTTGTTTAGCTGTACCAAATATATTGTAATATAAGTACTGTTCCATTGTGCTATACTTGACCAACAATATTTCTACTTTTTAATTGGAAATAATGAAACTATGAAAGAAATAAAATCTCATCAAATACTTAATGGAATTCAATCTATCTAGCATTGCTTTTTTTATTATTATAAAATTAAAAATAAAGAAGTAAAATCACCTAACATTTTTTAATTAAAAAAATATATGTATTCATATTTTATGCGCGGCGTGCAGTTGAAATAAATTCAACTTTGAGCAGAGTGAGAACGAAAGCGTGAGTATACTAATGGTTCCAATAATTACTTTCTGTTAAAAACATTTTTTTTTTTAATTATTATTATTTTTATTGTTATTTTATTATTATCATATTATAACATTAATTCTATTACTAAAGTAACTTGGGCTGTGATTGGAGTATTAACAACCACAGAAGTTGAACAAGGCCAAGTGATGAAACCATTCCAGTGACTGGGTCTGAACAAATAATATATACAATTATGATGATTAATAGACTAAGATCGAATCATGCCATCTGTGGGGCATACTTATATAAAATTGATATCAGATCCTCCCCTGCCCCCACCAAATGAAGACTTTAGACACACATAGTAATGGAATGCCCTAAGTTTAATGATAAAAGAGATTTAATTTTTTAGAACCATATACAAATATCTGAAGGCCTCTTTTCTGTTGTGAAGATATTATATTTTCTAATAATGCAAATGTCTTGAGTGAATTAATAGAACCAGCTAGACAATATGATTGTGGTTAGTAAAAGTACGTATGTTTGTGTGCTCAAGTATGAAAGGTGAGTGAATGCGATTAGGTTTAATTATTACGTGATTGGTTGGAATATCGAGTACACCATCCCATTTGCAAGAAGTATGTATGTAGGGGTAGTGAACCCCCACCACTCATCCACTCTAGCGAGTGAACCCCCATCACTCAAAAACAGCCCCTCGCGCACAGAGAGAGGAGAGGGTTCGGCGAGTATATATATATATACGAGAGACAGAGTCAAGAGATATTATTATTCTGTTCACAGTCTACACTTCAATTGTACATATCGTTTAGCCACGTCAGTCTGTCTGTTCAGTTCTTGTAGTGTAAAGTATACAGTCCTTGGTAGTCAGTCATATACATATATATCAATTATATATCTTATACCGATATTGAGGTGTTATTTATCCATCAACATCCACAACCAACATCACCTCCAACAACCATTACATTGGTGGCAGCGCTATCGAAACCCAGCCATTTCTCATTAAAAGGTAAGATATAAATTTCTATTATTTTTTTTAATTATTATTCATTTTAGTTTTACACTTTTAAATATTTTATTTCCGCTATTTTTTGTTACATCTATTTGTATATTTCATATTTTTAAAATTTCGACTTCATTTTTATGAAAAGAGCCGAAATTATTCAAAAATTAAAATCACATAATCTTTCCACAAGTGGCAATTTGTTAATTTTAAAAGAAAGACTATCAAAAATCATGTCTACCTACACAATCGATGGCCAACAAAAATCTGCTGATGAAGCAATCGCGTACCTTCTAAACAAGTGCAACGCTCCAAATCCCGTAAACATCCGGAACTGGCAAATGATAAATAATTTACCAGTTTTCGACGGTTCCCATAATAGCGACATAAATTCCTTTATAGACCAAATTAATAATTATAGTGCGATTTCGGGATGGTCAGAAGCCGACAAACTGGAAATCCTAATTTTAAAATTAACGGGTGCGGCAAAAATTTTCTTTGACACTTTTAAAACGCAGTGTACAAATGACTAGTAACGGAAAGTCTAATTGCCAGATTTAAAAAAGAAAAAACGCCCGTGGTATTGTTGCAGCAAATAACGAGCTTGCAACAAAATCCATCAGAAACTCTGGAAGCTTTTGCTGACAGAATAAAGCACATTGCCACATCTCTCTTATTCAAAGCTCAACAAAACCCGTTACAAACGTTACAAAATCTAGTTGAGCGGCTAACAACGGACGCCTTCATAAAATCACTTCCAAGTTCCATGAAGGCCCAAGTCCAAATTAAACTCCCCAAAAACCTTGATGAGGCTCAAACTTATGCAACAGCCCTCAGGGACATACAAAGTGCAGAACCTCAAGGTTCGATATTTGCCATTAAAAAGGCAGATTCGCCAATACAGTCTTCTGACAAACCGCCATCGCCAGCAAACATTGTTCCGGCGCCCATTGGAACTCAGAATGCACACAAAAATTTCAAGTCGTGAAAAATAAAAGAAGGCGAGTTTCTATTTCTAAACCACCTTCGCCTTGTAAATTTTGTCAAGGCAACCACTGGAACCGCGACTGCAACAACAAAAATAATAATTTTAATAATAATAAACAAGCGCGCACTAATTTTGGCAAAAAGCCACAATTTAAGCCAGACCATCGTACCTTCAGGCAAAGTAGGCCCTATTTCAAAAAACAAATGCCCAACAATAATAATAATAGTAATAATAACAGCAATAATAATAATAACAAATTTAATACTGGCAATACGTCGAATAGATGGGTTCCGCCAACATGCCAGATATGTGAAAAACGAGGGCATACTGCAAAGGCATGCTGGTTCAATAATGCAAAAAACGATTAGGCGCTCAGCCGTTTTCACGAACGGCTACCACGGTCTTGATCCCGGCACTCAACGATTCAAATAATTTATTAATCAACGTCCAAATTAAAAACAAAAAAGTTAAAGCTCTGATCGACACGGGTGCTTCACACTCGCTCATAGATGCCAGTCACGTCAAATCGAGGCCCGAAAAATCTGGTATCATTTTAAAATCGATCACAAACCAGATTATCCCCAATTATGGTCTGTCAAACATTCAATTATCCATAGGCCAAAACACAAAAATTCAAGGTAAATTCATAGTGTCCCAACTGAAAAATGAATTTGAAATGATCATTGGGAGAGACCTACTAACAAAATTTCAAGCCATTATTAATTTCAAAAACTCAAACATAATCATAAACAAAACAGTCATTCCATTCTTAACAGACAACACAACATCACAAATTAACAACATTCAAAACACAACTTTACCAGAAACATTATCAACCAGACACAAAATCAAAATTCCTGCACGATCACACATCGTCAATACTTACACGCTACATACAAAAATTCCAGACGGTTCCATACTATTGACACAACATGACAGTCTGCCTACTGGAATTTACTTACCCCACACACTGACTAACGTACATAACAATGCTTGTGCCATAACATTAATAAATACAACACAACATGAAATCTGCATCACGAAACATTTTCCAATAGCACACATTCAATACAACCCTGAGACGTACAACTCATCAAACAAACATACCATAAATTCTATTCAACAACTCTCGCACGAACAAAAAACACAATTACAAGCCTTTCAACAACAATTACGCCAGAAACTAACTCATCTCTCTCCACAACAAGCAGACAAAATTGTTGAAACATTTTCTCCATTCTATGACACATTCACTCATGACAAAGATTACAAAACAAAATTTACAGATATTACACACCACATAGACACACAAAATCATCCGCCTGTACACAGTCGACCTTACAAACTATCACATTCAGAAGCCCCCATACTGAAAGCACTAATACAAGATAATCTGGATAGAGGAATAATTGAACCATCGACGAGTAACTGGGCGCATCCCGTGATTCTTGTTAAAAAGAAGTCTGCGGATCACACAAAAGTTGATTCAAACGACATCACCCAGTTACGCAAACAGTACAGATACGTGGTTGATTTACGTAAATTAAACGCAATCACCACATCTGAAATTTATCCTCTTCCAGACATTCAACACATATTATCAACATTACATGACACAACATACTTCACAACACTCGACATCTCAAACGCATTCCACTCCATTAGACTTGACAAATCATCACAAGACAAAACAACATTCATAACACAATTCGGCACATACAAATTCTTATCTGTTCCATTCGGTTTAAAGAACGCAAGTGGATCATATCAGCGTTTAATGGATAAACTCTTATCGGGTTACACGGGTGACATATGCCACACATTCATTGACGACATATTAATTTTCCACGGCAAAACATTCCATGAACATTTAACATCTACACAAAAAATTCTCACACAATTACAGAAGGGCAATCTTTGTATAGACCTAAATAAATGTACCTTCTTCAAAGAAGAATGCAAATATTTAGGCTATACATTGAGCAAAAAAGGCATTTCTCCAGATCACGAGAAGTTAAAAGCTGTAGAAACCTATCCAATTCCGAAAAAATTAAAAGACGTCAGAGCATTTCTAGGATTTATAGGTTTTTACAGAAAATTCATTCATAATTTCTCGGAAATAGCCAAGCCCCTTACAGACTTAACAAAGAAAAATACCAAGTTTGTATGGTCTTCTCAATGTTCATCGGCATTTCAAATTCTAAAGCAAAAATTGATTTCCCCACCGATTCTAGCATACCCCAATTATAATTACGAATTCATATTGACTACGGACGCGAGCAACGTTGGCATATCTGCAATTCTAAGCCAACAAATAAACGGCGAAGAACGTCCAATAGCCTTTTCATCCCGCGTACTGTCTGAAACTGAAACAAGACTCTGCACTACGGAAAGAGAACTGTTAGCCATTCTCTTTGGCTGTAAACAGTACAGATATATCATTTTCGGCTACAAATTCAAAATAATAACTGACCACTCAGCTCTGCAGTGGCTTCAAAATTTAAAAGACCCGCATTCGAAATTGTACAGATGGTCACTGAAATTAAGTGAGTTCGACTTCTACATCGAACACAGATCGGGTAAAAACATCGCTCATGCAGATGCGTTAAGTAGATATATAGGCTGCATCAACACCGATATATCCCCAGAATATTACCCAACCATCGACTTATTAGAAATAGCTCAGCAGCAAGCTGAAGATGAGCAATGCCGACGTCTAGCCCAATCAAAAAATTATGCATTAAATGATTCAGGCCTTCTAATCAATGTGCTGGACAACAACATCCTTGTTCCAAGCAAAATGCGTGATACAGTTTTACAGCTGTATCATGACAACCCATTGTCTGGTCATTATGGCAGACAAAAAACATATGACCGCATAAAAACTCAATTCTCCTGGCCTGACATGACCAAAGACGTGGAGAACTATGTCAAGACGTGTCATAGTTGCGCCACTAGAAAAACCGACAACGCCTATAAACCACCAATAGGCACATTTAGCGAGCCAACTAATGTTTGGCAAGCTATTTCAATTGACGTTGTTGGACCGCTAGAGCCATCAACAAATATTATAACAGGCGAAGAATACAAATACATATTAACAATAATTTGTCAATATTCCCGCTATTTGGAAATGTTTCCAATTACGAACCAAAAAGCGGAGACTATTGCTCAAATTATTGTTAACCATATCTTCACCAGATACGGCACGCCAAAGTACCTACTCACAGATTTGGGTACCAATTTCACGTCCACCATTTTACTTCAAATCTGTGCACTGTTAAAAATTAAAAAAGTGTGCACGACGCCATACCACCCTGCGTCAAATGGACGATTAGAGAGAATTTATAGAGACATCGCCAATAACATATCTCACTATGTCCAAAGTGACAAAAATTGGCATAATTACCTGCCATTAATTAAAGCTGCACACAACTCAACGAAAAATGTATCCACCAACTTTACCCCCCATGAACTAGTTTTTGGTACCAAATTTCAATTTCCCTGGATACTAAACTATCCACAAAAAGACATTCAAAATTTTAACATTCATACAAAATGTCTATATGAAAAAATTCAAAAAGTGCGTCAACAGGCAAAAAATAATAATGAAAAAGCCAAACAAATAAGGGAAAAATATTATAATAAAAGTGTTTCAAAACAAAATTTTTATGTAGGAGATAACGTTTATTTAAAAAATTTTACGCCCACGGGAAAATTCACAAAAAAATATCATGGCCCGTACCAAATTTACAAAATATTTTCCAACCAGACTGCACTAATTACCTTAAATAATAATGAAAGAAAATTAGTGCATCTAAGCAAAATAAAAAAAGCACATCTACGGCAAAAACCTACAAATACACATAAAATGAATCTACGGCCAAGAAAGGCAAACATTTAAAAACATTTTCGGAAAATTTAGACAAATTTTCCTGGTGTTGGGAGGAGACAATACTCTAGTCCAAGGAAAAATTTCAAAATTAATTTCAAAATTTAAATTCAAACAAACATTTTAATTAAAAATTTTAAATAAATTCAACATAATATCTCAGTAAATACACCCTGGCGTTTTGAAAATTGTATTTCAACATTTCAATGCACGTTTCAAATTCAACATTTAATTTTAGATCATACACCCTATTTATTTAAACAATTTCGTTAGTGTGAATTGAACATTGATTATGGTCAATTTTAGGCCATACACCCCAATCATCATACATTTAATTATTGTTAATTTTAAATAATATACATTCTCATTCTTAACAATTTTAGGTTAAACACCCTATTTATTTAAACATTGAATTTTAGGTCATAAAGGAAATCATACAAAGCATTTACTAATGCATTGATACAAAGCAAATCCAAACATTTCTTATTTTAGATTTAGATACCGACAAAGGAGTCATAAGGAGCAATTGTTAATACTTTTCTTATTTTAGAGAAACAAACAATACGGGAATTTAGCAACCGTACAATGCTAAACTTTATTGCAGGATTAAAATACTGGAAAAATTTAGAAATTGAATATAACTTCCACAGCATTGTCTCAACGCCGACAAAACAGGTAAAAACCCTTATTTCTTAGATATATTTCATTGATTTGCTTCTTGTTTAATAGAATAAAAACGTCGACAAAAGGGTGAAATAACAATAAGCATACAAAAATTAGAAGGAATTCCAGGCACCTTACTTCAATAGGAAAGGATTTTCCCAGGTCAATTGGGAAATTTTAATCTTCAAGGAATTACCGAACAATGGAAGTACTAATAAAAGGAGATATCTTTCTGCACCTGGTAAAACCCCAGCTACTTTCACTTTTAATTGTTTTTTGTCACATGTACCTTGAAGGGTTATTAAAATCAACACCCCAACTAAATAATTTTCTTTCAAATGGCCATATACATTCATATATATATATTTTATGATACTAATATAATACTTGTTTACCACTAACAAAATATTCGCTTAATCTATCTAGCTTTAGCACTTCGAATTCTGTCGACATAATCTGCAGATATTCATCGACCTTCGAAATATTAATTAAATATTTATGAGCTCTTACCCATATCCCGGCCGTATCCTAGCTGCGCATTCCTGCATTCCTGCTCGCAAGAAATCGATTTCGTCCATTATTTATAAATTAATATTAAGTTTACATAAATTAAGCAAACGTTTTTATCAAAACTTCTTCGTACAACATAATGCATAAAACAAACTTCTTCGTACAACATAATGCATAAGACAAACTTCTTCGTACAACATAATGCATAAAACAAACTTCTTCGTACAACATAATGCATAAAACAAACTTCTTCGTACAACATGATGCATAAAACAGATTTAGAAAATAAAATCATCATTGCACCGTTGATTCAGAAATTAACTAAAACAAATACATTAAATCATTGCACCTTGATTTATAAGACAGCGTATGAAGTAATTTAATTCGTCTACAAACACAAAACAAACATAATATTTTATTCCACGAATGTATTTTTTTTTTGTTACTTTAACAAATTTATTTTCTTCCTTTTCCAACATTCCTTTCTATTTAATTAATTTGCCTAAACACACAAATTATTAAGGTACCTAGAAACAATTGTATATAAATAAATATGTGTGTATAGATATAAATAAGTATAGATATATATATATTTTATTATATCATGTCATATATAAATCATTCAATATATCATAAATATAAATCGTTCATATGATCACCAATCAATTATATCATTTTCAATCAATTATTTTAAATATGTATTAATTTTTAAATTTTATTCTGCATCTTTTTTACATCATATTTGTTTATTAATTATCTAGTTCTATAATTGTGATATTTATCAAAAATCTTTTTAAATTGTATAATTTTCAATGAATTTTATATCTGCATAAATATTCCTTTTATCAGAATCAATCTTGAAATTTTATTTGTATTCATATTCTATTTCTTAGAGTCATTTAAAAATGAACAGTTGTTTATAGCCATTAGTTTTGTTACATCTGAATAATTATTAGAAGATATTTTAACAATTTAATCAAATCATTATTATTGTATATCATTACTTAATTAGGAAATAATTTTTTTTTAACAGTTATACCATAATCATGACGTTTTTCATTCATCAGGAAATTTTTAATTGTTTATAACCATAAGTTTCATTACATGGAAATCATTTCTAATTTTATATCGAAAATGAATCATGAATTTTTTCAATTGTTTAATACTTATACTCAAGCGAAAATATTTATTTAATCAAAAAAAAAAAAAAAATTTAATCATTATTGTACCTTAGATTTAGTCAATTTTTATGTTCAATTTTATATTCAAATTTTTAAATTTCTAATTTTATATCCAAAATGAATCCATGATGCACATAAATTCAGCAAAACTCCTTGTAAATAGAATTCTAACTCTTACATGGTACTTAGTAATGGATTTACCAAGTATTTCAATAACATAAACAATTGGCAAAATAAAAACAAAATGTAAATAATTAATTTAATAAATGTAGATAATTTTCAAGAGCCAATTTTCACATATGTAAATAAATTTTAAATTTTCAATGGCATCTGGATTGCAAATGTAAATAATTAATGGATCTCTTAATATTTCTAAAACTAAAAATGCAGATCCAATATCATGTATTGAAATTATTAGTTTTTTCTCAAATTATGTTAATGACCGATCGTGTAAATATTGTTCTTTTAATGTACATATTTAAATTACTGCCAAAGACTGCTCCAATTTTAAATACTCTATGACAGACAAGACAAAACTGGCTCTTAAAAACAGCATGCTAGTCGCATATCACTAGCCACATATGCTACAAATTTAGCAGCATCAACAACATCATTTCAGCCAAGCTACCAACGCTAATTTTTCGCAAACGAAAAATTACTTCAGGAGGGGGGATGATGTAGGGGTAGTGAACCCCCACCACTCATCCACTCTAGCGAGTGAACCCCCATCACTCAAAAACAGCCCCTCGCGCACAGAGAGAGGAGAGGGTTCGGCGAGTGTATATATATACGAGAGACAGAGTCAAGACAGGAAGACAAATTCTGTTCACTGTCTACACTTCAATTGTACATATCGTTTAGCCAAGTCAGTCTGTCTGTTCAGTTCTTGTAGTGTAAAGTATACAGTCCTTGGTAGTCAGTCATATACATATATATCAATTATATATCTTATACCGATATTGAGGTGTTATTTATCCATCAACATCCACAACCAACATCTCCTCCTACAACCATTACAATGTATATATTTTTGTACATAGTGTAGATATATTTTTGTATGTATAAAGTGTATATATTTTTAGGTTTATATATTAGGTTAAGTATATACTGATGGAGGAATATCAAGCACTCCACCCCATCATATAAATGTTGGTCTGATAGTTAGTGTGAATGAGTCGCATTAGGTTTTAGAAATTATTGTGCGGATGTATTTATTGGATTTAGTGTCGGCATTTATTTGTATGAATGTAGTAAGTTAGAATCGCGCAGGAATGTGAGATTAGTCTGTTCTACGCACATAAACATCTATGGCTGAATGATAAACATGTCAATGCCAATCTTAATTAAATCTATAAATACAATAAATAAACCAAAATTATTTCTTGCCAAATTTTTATCTACATTCTTTGAAAAGTATTTATTTATTTTTATCGAGAAAGTAGAATGCAATTTCGTGAAAAAGATTTCCATTTAATTACTGAATAAATGTAAAAAAGGAAAATTAATATAACCTATAATGAAAGTTTTCCATTGATTTATTGATTGAAAGCATTGATCTTATTCAATATAAACAAAATTTACTGAAGTTTTAAATTTGGTTAAAGAAACTGATTACAAGTCATGCAAAGCGATTCGGCATCCATCATGATATAAAAGAACGCCTGTTTTTTTTAGCAAAGTGAACAAAGTTATTGACTGGTGAATGGAAATAGATATGTACTGAAAATTTGCATCTGAACAGCGTCAACGTTTCCCATGTTTTCTGGATGGATCTAAGTGCAACAAATGCTAGGGTATTGCACAACTGACTTCATCTGTCACGCCTAACAGTATAGAGCGCTCGAATTGGTTGTGCCATTAAAAAGCAACAAGCTCCATCCTTGACTATCCAGATTTTGTATTAGAAAAGGGCCAAATTCAGAACTAAGATCAACCGAACAACAACAAAATAACGAGTCTTTAATCAACAAACAAAAAAAATGTAACATTATTCTTCAACTATACTGAAGAAGCAATAAACAAGCAAGATCAACTTAACCAAAAAAAATGCAAACAAGAAGAATTTTTAGCTAGCACATATCAAGATATAGCATTTGCAAACACCACGTGAGTTTTTGAACTGCAGCAGTGAGTTTTTTATTTCACCGTCACCATCATTTATAAAATAAAACTTTTTTGAAGAAGACAAACCAAAATGTATTTGAATATAAAACAATAAGTTACTATAAACTGCCAAATTTCTTATAGAAATAAAAATTCAGCATGTATTATTTACGTTTTTATAAAGCGCCTTCAATTTATGGCCATTTTCGTTCGGAGCCTTCTCTATGCATTTCAGGCAGTGTTCTTCCATTATAGGCACTACTCACAACTAAATAGTCAGTTGTAGTGGCTCCTTAGAAAAGTACTGCCTGAACCAGAACCTGAGACCTCCGACTTAATAGTTCAACGCACTACTACTGCGCTAATCCCTTGTAATTAGTACAGTTCTTAAAATAAACAAAAAGTATGCCATTGTAAATTGTTGCTGGGTATATGGGTTACTGGGTATTGTTATACACCCCCTGGGTGTATAAGTAAACTTTAATCAACGTTTCACAAAGTATAAGTAAACTTTAAATCGTTTCACATCTCAGAAACAGGATTGAAATAGACCTGAAAGATCTATTGTGCCCCCCGGAGACTTCTCAGTTCACTGCCAGCCAGCAAGCAGTATTCTCTAGCTGCCGACAACATTGCTCATCACCAGACAGTGAGTTGTAGAGGCTATTAGGAAGAGAAAAATCTAAGGGCAGCATGCTGGACTCCAACCCAGAACTTCCGCGTTGCTAGTCCAGCGCGCTACTACTGAACTAATCCCTTCCTTCTCCCTTGGCTTACGCCAACTAACTAGGGACGGAGACCATAGTTCGTGCCTGTAAAGTGTAGAGTGAATATAGTTTAAGTGTATAGTGTACTGTTCTGCTAAGAGTACTGATCTGTGGTAACCCGTGGGGGTCGCTACTCCCCAAGTAACTGCATGCAACAGATACCTCTTGCAGGCAAAGTATACCATTCTTGAGAAACAAAAAACAAGTAAAAAAAAAAGGTTTTCAAAGAATGCTTCGCAGTAGAATACTGCATTAATAGAATAGTTTAAGAATACTTCATTAATGTTTAATACCTATTAATCTTATCGCCATTAACCCTTTTCACAAGGAAGTAAACAGAAGCGGCGTTTCACTTCTCTGAAACAGAATTGAAAATACATAGAAACCGTTTAATGCCTGTCTGGCAATCTTTGAAGTAAATAATTTTCAGATATTCAGCTAATTATATATCTGGAAGTGTGCACTTACTATTTAATGAACAGTAATAGAATGATTTCTGTTTATTTTATTAGATAACTGTTAAAGATGGGTTCACGGGATCGTCACTATGTAACATTAAATTCAACAACAAAATTTCTTTAAGATCTTTTTTTTTTTTTAGCTTTAACCATGTTTCGTTATAAAAATAAAATAAAAAATTATATGTAAAGCATATTTAGACCATAAGAGCTAAGTCAAAATAAAGTATTGCCTATTTTTTCAGGTGGGCGTTGGTTTTTTCAGCCATCGATCAATATCACGGATAGATGGGGTTGGCAAGCATGCTTTACTAAATATTACCCACATTAATACCTTTTTATAAACTAAGAAAGGCGGAATCAAATCTAGCACAGTTTACCACCCAGAGGAGCAGTCCACATTTTTGACCTATTTATTTCTATGGATTCCATTGAAAAAAAACCATAATTAATTATAAAAAAAAAAGTGCCATAAAAATACTGTTTGTTAATTTTTGTAATACGCATAAATATCTATTTATTAACTGATAACAATACAATATTAAATAAAAACAAAAGATTATATTAAAAGTAAATATAAGGAATGCTACTCTTACAAATAGACATAAACACATACACATGCACAAAACACACACACACATGATTATTATGACACAATAAGCTTCAGTATTTACACGCTCTTAGTTGTGGGATAATCTTCCGAGAGCATTTAGTGTGTAACTGAGGAGAAAGTGTAGGTTAGCAGTTGGCAACTGACACTTCAGAATAAAGGAGGATATGGATTATCACTGAGACAAGTTACCGGATGTTGGGAAGACAAGAGGATTAACTTTGCTATATAATATATCAGCAGAAGATACAATGGATTTTCTTACAATACATTATAACTTTGATAATATTTAATTATATTTATAATTAATTATTTAAATTATTATTATTTTTTTTAATATATTTAATTGCTCAAGTATCTTAATTAGCGTAAAATTTAGGAAAGTTAAAATTAAGATTCTTAAGATTTCTCAGTCCTTAATTACGATAGATTTTCGATTTTAAGATATGAAATATGAAATGCGCTGCTTACAAGCTAAAGATCTGTGAAAAACTTGAAATAGGGAAAGGCTGATTTTAAGTCAGCTACAAAGATCTCTTGGAATTAGAAATGAAAAAAGTAGAAAATAATAATCAGGAGTGCGTCGACATGAATATTACAATTTAAAACTGATTATGATGAAGATAGCAAAAGTATAATGGATAGAGCTGATAGAATTTAGAAGATTCGATACAACTTTCCTCTCTTTCCACAACAAAATGTCCTCTCTATATAATATTAGCATCCCCGGCATGTACTAAGGATTTTTTTCTTTCAGCTAAAGTAATCCTACAACAGATGAGATTATTTATTCTATCAGCTCCCTTTAAACAGATACCTACTATATTGTAAAAAACACACATATATATACAGGGTGACCAGAGTTATATGCTCCACCCACTTTTTTTTTAAACGGCGGGAAATTTCGAAAAAATAGAAAACACGTATTTAATCATTTTTAGTCTAGTTTATTTTCAGTGATTGATCCATTTTTTTATACCCCAATATCCCGAGATACAGCATCCAACTTTTTTTTTCAAATGGAACATTATATTTTTTTTTGCATATTTTTATAGTAATTGAGCCTCTAAAAAAATTAAAAAAAAAAAATTTAAAATCGGTTAGGTTTTTCAAAAGTTATGGTAATTTAAAATATGAAAAACAAATTTCAGTTTAATGTCAAAATTACCTTATTTTTTCTTTAAAGAAGCTCTTCAAACTGGGCACCATCAACGGATAGGCAAGCCAAAGCTCTGGACTCCCACGCTCTGTTTGTAGCAGCACTTAGGTGGCAAAGTCAACATCTAGGCAGGCTAGAGTTATTCGACGTTCCAGATCTTCGACTGAAGGCACGGGATTAAGGTTACTGTACTCTTTATTTTTTAGATATCCCCACAAAAAATGCACAATTTTATGGACTGATGAATAAATGTTTACCAACAATGGCCTTCTTAATCGTTGGAAGTTTAGAATATGGGCTGAAGAAAATCCACAAGTTACCTTCGCCACACGCCATCAGATTGTTTTTTCTACAAACGTTTGGTGTGGAGTTTTAGGAAACCAACTAATAGGCCCAAACTTCTACAGAGAGAACTTAACTGGTGAAAGGTATCTAACTTTTTTAAGAGACATTTTGCCAGTTCTGCTTGAAGATGTTCCTCTAAAACGTCGGCTAGATATGTATTTTCAACAAGATGGTTGCCCGGCACATAATGCGAGAGTTGTTCGACGTTACCTGGACAGAAATTTCCACGAAAAGTGGTTAGGAACTCAGGTCCGATCCAATGGCCACCTCGACCTCCGGACTTAACCCCAATGGACTATTTTTTGTGGGGATATCTAAAAAATAAAGTGTACAGTAACCTTAATCCCGTGCCTTCAGTCGAAGATCTGGAACGTCGAATAACTCTAGCCTGCCTAGATGTTGACTTTGCCACCTAAGTGCTGCTACAAACAGAGCGTGGTAGTCCAGAGCTTTGGCTTGCCTATCCGTTGATGGTGCCCAGTTTGAAGAGCTTCTTTAAAGAAAAAATAAGGTAATTTTGACATTAAACTGAAATTTGTTTTTCATATTTTAAATTACCATAACTTTTGAAAAACCTAACCGATTTAAAATTTTTTTTTTTTTTTTTAGAGGCTCAATTACTATAAAAATATGCAAAAAAAAATATAATGTTCCATTTGAAAAAAAAAAGTTGGATGCTGTATCTCGGGATATTGGGGTATAAAAAAATGGATCAATCACTGAAAATAAACTAGACTAAAAATGATTAAATACGTGTTTTCTATTTTTTCGAAATTTCCCGCCGTTTAAAAAAAAAGTGGGTGGAGCATATAACTCTGGTCACCCTATATATACAATATTTTTTTACAAATACTGATTTATAAAATAATTTAGGTTGCAAGAATTAATTACACTGAACTAATTAGCACTATTTATTATCATTTTCACTTTCTCTTACTTACTAATGTGTAAAGAGGAAGTATTGTAATCGTATCAAATTTTCTATATCAAGTTTTCACCGGAAATACACGTTTTAAGGTTTCCTGAGTCCAAAAAAGTGTTTTTAGAAAATGATTCAGCCTTCATGTGGCCTCCAGAACTTTCGGAGAATAATGGTATGGTTGCTGCTTTGGCTGAGTATTACCTATACTCAATACTGTGGGCGATTAGGGTGATTAAGATTGGTGATGTTTTAAGGTCTAACAAAACCTTTCTGAACCACTTTGTCTAGCTGTCTCTGTTCACTTGAAGTCAACTAACAAATTCCACAGCTCAACAAATTTCTACCCAATTATGTTTAATAAAAAAACTGTGAAAATGATTGCGAAAGTAATTAAATATTAGTTCGATACATGAGAAAAATAGAGTTGAAATTTCGTAGAAAAAAAAAGAAATTATAATTATGCCATATAATAAAAGTATTTGTTGACCGTTGATAGATTATGTTATGAAGAAATTTAGTGTGGGATCGGTCAAGAAAGAAACATTCAATTATGCCAACGTTTCGACAGAGTTTCCTGTCTTTATCAAGGCTTTAATATATAGATATAGTCGTGAAGATGTCGAGAAAGAATTTTTAAACATACATACTTGTTACATCGCAGAAACATAAAAAAAAGAAAATTAAAAGTTACTTTAATTTCTTATCTTAAATCATCTACAGAAATGAATGTGCACTTTCAATTGCACAGAAATACACCTTCATTTCTGTAGATGATTTAAGACAAGAAATAAAGTAACTTTTAATTTTCTCATTTTTTTGTTTCTGCAATATAACTAGTGTGTATGTTTAAAAATTATTTCACCACATCTTCACGACTATATCTATACATTAAAGCCTTGATAAAGATGGGAAACTCTGTCGAAACGTTGGCATAATTGAATGTTTCTTTTTTGACCGATCCCCACCAAATTTCTTCATAACATAATAATTATTTGTTCATAACATATTAATAGTCAGAAAATATTGTAAGAAATAAAAAAAAAATTGTATAAGATTTTATTAAATTTATAATACATTATTTTGATTGAAAGTGAGTAAATGTAGAGAGATTCTAGTTGAACGTACTTTGTAATCGTGAATGAGTTTGTGATTGTGTCTAAACAATAGGAACAAACAGAGTTGAGAAGTTAGCTAGACAATAAACTGAAAACAAAAACATTATACGATAAAGAAATAAAATATGTGAATAAATATCGTATATATATATAAGTATATATTGTAGAGCATTCGAAATATATTTATTCAAAATACGTCTGTAAATTATCCAAAAAAAAAAGATAAAGATAAACTATTTTAAAATTATTCTTATTATTGAATAGTAATATATTAAATTATTAATTGAAATACATTCTCTTCTCTCTATTGACTCAAATTTATAAGTGAACAAGAACCCATTATAAAATATTCGTTTTTTTTTTTTACTTTCTCTTACTCCTAGTAAGAGGAAGTATTGCAATCGTGTCAAATTTTCGATATCGAGTTTTTTCCACTCGGAAATATCCGTTTTGAGGTCCCCTGAGTCCCAAAAAGTGGTTTTTTTAGCAAATGGTCTGTGTGTGTTTGTGTGTCTGTGTGTGTGTATATGAACAGCATAACTCAAAAACGAAAAACCGTAGAAAGTTGAAACTTGATAATCCGTCTACGTATCACCATGGCATCTGACAGTGGGTCACCTGTCAAAATTCCTCAACCGGAAGTACCACTTTACTTATTAATTTTTTTACTTTTTTGTAATTTTCTCAAAAATGGCTCAAACAATTTTCTTCAAACTTACTACATCAACTACACATACAAAGAGTTACAACTTTTATTTAAAACATTTCTCTGGAAAATTCATTTAAGGGCACTTATTGGGGAGGGGTGGGTTAGGTTTTCATCTAAAGTGCTATTTCAGTTTATTAAACAATTCTAACATCTAAATAATGTTAATTAGAATTAAATATGTTGTTGAAATTCCGAGTTTGATAAAAATCGGATAACCGAAAGTGCGTTTACTTTATCACTTTACTAAATGATTTTTTCACTTTTTCGCGATTTTCTCAAAAATGGCTGCGACGATTTTCTTTAAACTTATTATATTAACTACACATACAAAGAGCTACAACTTTTATTTAAAACATTTCTCTAGGAAAATTCATTTAATGGCACTTTTATGGAAGGGGTGGGGTTATGTTTTTCTTTTAAGGTGCGATCATAGTTGATTATACAATTCATCATTCAAACAAAATTAATTAGAAATAAATAGATGTCCAAAATTCAGAGTTTCAAGAAAATTAGTTGAGCGGGAAGTGGGCTTTTACTGAACGGTTTTTTTTCAGTTTTCGTCGTATTTGAATTAATTTGGTACACAAACTATAAAATTTGTCAATTATAATTTTGATAACTGGAGTAAGAGAAATTGTGTGAGTGTTTTTACACTAGATTTTTTCTTTCAAAATGACTGCAAATAGATGTTAGGATAACGATATTTCCCAAAAGAAAAATTTCAACAATTTTCTTTTCTAAAACAGTTAATATTCTGTTTTAAAATTATTGTTTTTACTAAAATGAATTAATCATCTATCACGTAGATTTAAGATGACTTTAAACTAATCAAGTTTTATCCATTGGTTTTTGTCATTTACAATAAACAAGACTTTCTTTTTGAATATTCTCAACAATGGCTGCATATGTTTTGTAAACTCACTTTGCTGCGATATTGAAATCTTATTGTTTTCTTTTTCTTAGAAAAAAAGCATTATTATTAATATGACAATTTATTAATGTACATAAAAACAAATCACAAATAATAATTATATGAATTCATCATACGATTTTTCAACAAATACCAAATAACGTAGATTGAAAAAATTGTTACTGTGTCAAGTGTAAATCAGCGTTTTACTAATTTAAAGAATACTATTTTGTTTATTTCATTTATTTTTTTTTTTTTTACATGATATTAAATTTCATTATATCTATTTTATTTTTTTCAATTTAAGAAATACGACCAGTATGATAATTTTTTGTTTTCGAGCAATTACTTAATGTAAGTAATTTTCATTGCAATCTGTCATTGTTCGGGTGCCAAAATTAATGGCAGATTGGCTTAGCCTCCTGTAATAGGATTCGAAGAGAGGAATCTATAGCAGAGAAAGAGACACACAAAAATTGAGAGTCTCACTCGCTACTAAGGCCAAACTAGAGTGGGAGATTCGGTACATATACAGCTGAGCTAGCTCTACAGAGGACAGTCTTTAGAACAGTTTATACAGCTTTTACAACACGTCAGCAATCAACTACCTACCTTTCTCTTTTTCTCACTCTAAATCACTCACTACCAATTTCTATACTAGTGTTAAGTCCTGGCAGTTTCTGTGACTTTCTGATTATACAGTGTTCAACATTATTTCCAGTTTATTTATCTCTCAAACCCAATTCTCTTCTTCTCATAATTATATCTCACGAATCGAGAACAACTACTTCTTTTACTACATTGAAGACTTTAGCAAGCTACTGTCTCATAGGCTGCGAAACACCTATGGGTGTAATGAGCAGATACACAGTGTTTGCTCGTTTCAAAGAATTAGCTAGAACGAGTTCTCCAAGGCATTAAGGGTCGTTTGTCGCCAAAGTAATCCATGCTTTGTTACTACTCATTCTTTTTACCAGTAAATAATGCAATGACTAAAATAGACGTGAACAGGAACAGAGGCCTACTTACAATTTCATCCCTGTAACTAAAAATACATAGGTGCAAACATAAAGCTAATGGAGCACTAGAGTAATTCTCACTAACAATTTTAGTGTCATTCTCATTCTCTTAAAACCCTTAATCGCTCTCCTTTGCTTTGCTTTGATTTGCTTGAGTGCCTTGCCAGGCGCCAGAGAGTATTGTCTTTTTACAGACAACACTATCCATCACCGGAAAATGAGCTGTAGAGGTTTCTAGGAAACAAAAATCTAAGGCTAGGCTAGCACTGGACTAGAACCCGGGACCTCCGCGTGAGAATCCAGCATGGATACTACTGAGCTTAATGCCTTCCCAATTATATTATTATTTTGTTTATATAATTTTCATCAATGCAATGTTGTTCCCCATTGTTTTTTATTCTAGATTTAAGCCTTGACAAGGTAACTCTGTCGAAACGTTGGCATATTTAAAGGTTTTTTTTTCTCGACTGATCCTCACTAAATTTATTTATAACAATACCGGAGTGGTATAAAGTTGTACTCCATAGTTTTCAGTATTTTTTTTCTCCAATCTGATTGGATTTTGCATTTTTAGACTTACTGAGCCGGCTGGTAATTATCCCAATAGTCATTTCAAATCGTATTCTCTCACACTCTCTTTATTATTCTTTCTCAGAACGCTTGCCGAATGAATTATATATCCCTTCTTGCCGAGTGAAAGTCTTTGCCAAGCTGCAATTTCGTTGCTGAGTGTAATGCCGTGAGCTACAAAAACTCATTCTGATTTTTCTAAAATAAAATATCGGAATCGGAAGAAGTTTGCGTTATTATTTTCTATTTAAAATGTATAACTACTAGAAAATAATTGAATTTTAAATGTAATCACGAAATTTTTAAAAAATATTCTAATTTTTATTTATTTATAATTAGTGAAATAAAAACTACTCGCGGAAATAAAAACGGTTACTGATTTGTGGATTTATTGTATAATTTTAATCATAGATATTAGATAATAATTTTTATAATAAAACTGGCCATCTTATTAATATACTAGATACTGGTATTATTAAAAAGATGAAATAAAAATGTTCAGAAAAAGTGGATAAATATCAGTGGATAAGGGTGACGGTAAGGAAAGAAGAAACGTTTTCTAATTTGTAAGGCTGATGAAAAGTTGGATAGTAAAAAGAAGGCTGGAGAACTAGTTGGTAGTGTGCGGTGAAGCAAGAGTCAAGCCACCACCCTTGCACCACCGCCACCTTGGACTACTAGTATTAGATGGCAAGAGGCACGTTTTACCGCACCACCTCTGCCGGCGTATTGCTGGTACGCGGGTTCTAAAAGAGATGAAAGAATGTACGGCCTGTTGAAGAAGTTTAAGGCTTTCAGCAATTTTCACCTCCTACTAAACTACTTCGCCGTTTCTTTGATTAGAATTACAACTTGCCTCTTTATCATCTTTTAAAGAAGAAGAGATGGTAAAAAGAAAGGAAAAAAATTATTTCCTGATTTATGCTATTCAATAATAATCATAGACTATTGCCCTTTCAAGTCTGCCATTATTTTTTTTTGTCATTATTTTATATTTACTACAATAGATTTTTCACTTTTAATTTTCATTCATTTCACCTTTGGATTTATATTAAATTTATGGATAACTTGATTTTTATCTCATTAACTCGAAAACTAAAAGACCTATCACTTTTAATTGAAACATTTTTCTAGGAAAATTAATTTTTGGCGAATTCTAAAAGAGATTAAACTTTTCTCTTGTGCCATGTCAGTGCAATGTATGAATTTACCATCTATCTAATATTAAATCATTAAAATCATTACTGAAATTAAATGAAGTTGGAAAAAAATTTGAACCATTTACCATAATTTTCACAATATCAAAGTACTGTGAAAATTTTTGTGGTGGTTGGTTCCGCACAGCTGGAAAGCATCAGAGACATTTTCCGTGGTAGCCTGCTTCATTTTGTGGTCATCTTCAGGATGCGTTTTTCAGACAGTGTGACAGAGCAAACTTGGTTTACACACTCCTCTCAATGAATAAAATGCATTATTTCTAAATGAATCCTTACATATTCTGATTAAAGTATGACAGATATGGGAAGCAGTGTAAGATTTTAGAATTGTTAGAACAAACAGCTCTCACACGTTTATCCAGTGGCTAGCGCAGAGTGTGTAAACCAAGTTTGCTCTGTGCAAGTCTGTGTTGTCACACT